>MJCC01000003.1:183646-203753 GCA_001766655.1 Phytomonas francai
CGCGGCGCGCGGGGTCGCGCCCGGGTCCGCGTACCGCGCCTGCAGGCAGCGCCCGCAGAGCAGCGCGTTGTTCAGCCCCCGGATGCACGCCGCGGCGGCCTCGTCCGTGTAGAAGAGCGCGAAGCCGTAGCCCCTCGTCGGGGTCGTGCTCGCGTCGACGCACAGCTTCGAGGCCTCGACGCGGCCGAAGCGCTGGCAGAGCGCGCGGAAGTCGTTCGAGCGGTAGTGCGCGGGCAGGCCGGAGATGTAGACGTTGCGCAGCTGGAGCGGGTTCACGATCGCGTTGGGGGCGAGCGAGGGGGCGGGGTTGATGTCGGAGCAGGTGTTGCCGAGCGTCGAGGGCGTGCGCGTCTTCTCCAGAATGCTCCCGCCGCCAAGCAGCCGGGCGGAGAAGCAGCTCGGGTTGACCTGCTCGTCGAAGTCGTCGTTGTCGAGGTTCTTAGACATGGCTAAGAAAACGTCAAGGTGTGTGCGAAACGATGTAGAGCCCCTTTCGAGTCTGCCTTGGTTTATGGGTTATGTAAAAAAAAAGCAAAAATAATAATGGTAATAATATGAATATTCAAAAAACGAAAATATATATGGCTTGCTGACTTTAAGGCTTGGAGGCGGTGGAAAAAATGTAAATGAATCCCGATAGAAATAAAAAAGACGGTGATAGGAGAGACAACAACAAAAGAGTGGTGCATATCAAAGGTCAGAAATGAAGAAAGGGCAGAGGGACACAAAAAGCATCCAACAGGACTCCAAAAGTTCCAAAAATGAGCTGAGAAACTCTTTTCGCTCCCGTTTGGCTGCCACAGGCCTTTGCCATGTTAATTAGCTCTGTACATTTACACCTAAAATACGTAAAGAGGTAACGAGTACCTGGAGTAAAATAATGAACACAAGTTGACGGATGCCGCACTATAGAATTGTATACGAATTACACCCTCCATGTTCATATGTATATATATATCATAAATGGTAGAGAAATAAAGAAAAAAAAAAAGAAGCAACTACTGGTGAATAATATAATTCAAAAAAAAAGACCATGTATGTTGTTCTCAAACAAGAAAATATAATTTAATAAAATACTTCTAATAAAAGAAATAAAGTATATATAAAAAAAGACCACCTTACGAATAAATGAGAAAACAACTTTTTACTTTCCGTATGTATTTTGAGGTTTACGGTCAATACTTTCGAAACAATAAGGGAAACTAATATAAATATAAAAAATGACCCCTTCGTTTACTTTGCATAGATGCAGTTTCCCACGAAAAATGTATTCATTACTTCGCGTTGAGGCTGTTTTCTTGAAGTCTATTCTGCAAATGGTGAAAAAATAAGAAACTTGTATTTTATGCACATGAAAGTGGTATAAGAAAAACGATTCCGTACTTAAGAGATTGCACACACTCCCGTGGGTGTATATAGAACGTTTTGGTGCAATTTTTGTGAATAAAATGTATTTACAAATAGTGTACCATAAGGATAAAATGATAATGCGTTTAAAAAACAAAAATTATACTTTCAAGCAGGTTTAAAATATTCGAATTCACGCTATATTACAATACTTAACTATTTAAAAAAAAATAATAATAGTACAACTTCTGAAACAGAGAAAGCTTTATTGTTCTTGTCTCATAAACGGTATTACATTATGAATGAATCTCAGAGAAACGCATATATTATTTTATAATATATATATTTATATGTTTATAAATCTGTTTTCCAATATTCGATTCACTATGATTCCTTCACTAAATGTTTTCTTATCTGTAACGAATTTCAATGTGTCGATCTATATATATACATATATAGAAGAAAGAATGAAAACTGGACATATAATGCCCATAATCGTTGATCAGAAAATAAGGAGGAATATTAAAATAATAAAAATAACAAAAAAATGAACAGCGTGTATTAAAATAATGTGTACTACAGCTTTAATAAGCACACACACACACAACAAAACGCTGATTGAGAACATCCAGTTTATAGCATATTTACTTTTTAGCAAAAAGTGAGCAACTATTATCAAGAATCTAAATCTAGGTATGACAAAAGTATAAAATAAACAAAGATAGGTGTTTCAAAGCAAGTGAAACAATTATCAAGAATATCTTCATTTTAGAAAACTAAAACCGAATACGCAAAATGTAAAAACATACAATGACGGTCATGTGTGAAAACAACGAATCGAGGCTACTTTGAGCTGTCCTTGAAAAAAAAAAATTTCCCAATAACTCAGATATGTGATAATAATTGCTTTAAAAGATGAAAACACCTTCACAGAAAAAAAAAGAGAATAACGAACCCGAAATGCTTAAAGTTATGGAAGCTGTTGATAAACAATGTATATATATATATATATAGATAGATAGATAGATAGATAGATAGATAGATATAGATGGGTCGATGCTGAAAATTATCTCAGAATAAATTAACAAGGATATCAAGCTGAGGGGGAGAGAGGAGGGGAGAAGGGGGAACGAAATGATTGCTATATGGTAATAATTTATATGCATGAATAAAACGGATCCTATAGTCGATATCTGTTCGTGAGCTTGAATACGTGTCACTAATTCATAGGTGATCGAAATTCACTATTACGAAGAGACCTATTCAAAGTGACCGCGCATGCATAGAAGGTGGTGCATAAAAATATATTAATATATTCGTTTATGCAACGATCTTATATAATTCATAGTGAAATCCATTCTTCTGTATCTCTACTTTCGTCTAACGAACAGCATATATGCTGAAATCTGTGAGAATCGATTCATAAAGCATTAAGCTTGTAGCAATGATTTTTATAAGTAGTCCTCCTCCCACCATATATCTGTATGTATATATGATAAGTACTCCAAAAATAATATCGAAGGGTATTTTAAAAGGTTGATGTAGGGTAAAAATACCGAAAAGTGTATAGAAAAGGCAAAATTCAATGAAAAGACTCAAGAAACGACACTTTTTTTCTGGACAAAAAGAAGGAAAGAAAAAGAAAGAGAAAGCAAGGGGAAAGCGCCGTAATCAACGCCATGAAACTCTGCTCCTCCGCTCTCCGACTCGTATCCGGAGGGGGGGGGGGGGCTAGGAAAGGATGCGGTCATGCGGGCTCCAGCCCGGTGCCCGTGGCCCACTGTGTCACACCGCCCCAGGGTGCCACCCCCCCCTCCCACAGGCCCAGGCCCAGGCCCAGGTCCCCCTTCCCCACCAGGCCCACGTCGTAGAGCGGACACAAGACGTACCACAGCGCGCGCGACGGCCCCTGCGCCGCCGAGCTCGGCTGGCTCGGGAGGGGGACGGGGGCGACGGCGCGCGGGGTCGCGCCCGGGTCCGCGTACCGCGCCTGCAGGGAGCGCCCGCAGAGCAGCGCGTTGTTCAGCCCCCGGATGCACGCCGCGGCGGCCTCGTTCGTGTAGAAGAGCGCGAAGCCGTAGCCCTGGCGCGACTTTCGACGCCCCGACTCGCACAGCTTTGAGGCCTCGATGAGCCCGAAGCTCTGGCAGAGCGCGCGGAAGTCGGCCGAGGTGAAGTGCGCGGGGAGGCCGGAGATGTAGACGTTGCGCAGCTGGATCAGGTCGCAGCGGGGGTCAACTATAGCGGGCACGACACTCACGTTTGCACGTCCACAGGATGGGTAGAAGGGTGTGGCATCGTGCCTCGACTGTTGGTCCGTATAATCGTTAATCGTGGTACTTGATAGCATATTTTAACAAAATTTAATAAGATCAAACTACACCTAAGGTTACATCAGATGAAAAACATTCAAGGGTGATAAATAAAAGAGGTAAATAATAAGATGTGGAAATCCATTTTGTGACTACAGTTCTAATGCTGCGTATGACTCTCGATTGCTCTGTTATAAAAAATTTACCCTTTTTTTAAAAAAAAAAAGGATGCATTCTCAAGCTTCCTTTTAAGAATTTGAATTTTTTACGAGGCCTAAAAATAAAATAAAAAATACGTCTCACGCTCTGGCTAGATATTGTCTAAAAATATTACATAAAAAGAATCCGTACAAAACTAGAAATATACTTATAATTCGTAGTGCCTTCTTGGTTTTTAGTAATTATTTACTTGAATTATCCAATCCTCTTCCTTTGTTTGATTTATTGTCATTCTATATATCCACCTAAATGTCGTATTACATTAAGCATTGGAATTTCTTCGTTCCATATTTTTGCAAACCACGTGGCATAAACAATTCACGTAGGATGTATACAGAAACCAATGTAGTGGATGTGTGGCTAAATAGCAATTGTCATTTACAATGTATACTTTCATACCATCGTAGCATAATATACTGAAAACTCTCCAGTGGTAAAAAAGCAGCCCCGAAACTGTCTGATCATTGAACAAACGAAAGAACAGAGGACTATTAGGCAAAGTAAATAAGAAATGTGGCCTCAAACAAGAAGGGATTTTGCTTTAGTTTCACAAGCACTCAATATTTGTATATATATAGATATATACATATATGCATACATATCAACCGTGTAAAGGACATTTGGAGGTAAAATGAATGACACTTTATTGAAATACAGCCCTTAAGGTTTATCCGACATAGCGTCTCCAAGGACTGGTTAACCAAAGTAAGCCTTATTGATTAACATAAATCGGGCCTTCGCAAAAACTAGTTAATCATCATGGCCCCTAGTTTCCCTTCATTAAATGCTTACAGCCCAACTACCGATTGTAATAAAACTGAATACTTTTAGAGTTTTTCATGCATACCTTCGTGAGGGTAAGCTATGCATTTGCATTATTTAAAATATATTGCACCATAAATGGTTAAAATTAAGCAAAGAATAATAAAACGGTAATGATTTCCTTCCCATGGAAGATTTAATGAAGAATAAAAGATCGGTTCTGAAGCAAGCCTCAAGAAACAGTTGAGAAAAAATATATATCGAAGGTAGAAAATAGCCGTGTAGGAATATCACGTGAGGGATACAGTAGGGAGGAAAAAAAATCTAACTAGACGAAATAAAAGAAAAACTGACACCTAAAAATATATGCAATAACTAAATAAAATCGTTAAATATACCAACACAACAACCATGACACATATCTAACATGTGATAAATCGAAGACGGCAAGCGAAAGGGAGCAAACATGGGTTGTTTTATTATTCATATCATTATTTATTCATCTATATTATTTCAAACTCCTCCTTTTTCTTTTTCAACTACCCTTCTTTATCGCTTTTGTTCGGTGCATATTGTCTGGACGAGGAAAACCAAAAGAGGGAGTCAAAATTAAAATCAAATATACATGTGTGTGATAGAATACCGATGAAAAAAGGGTTACCACTTGCTGAAGCCCGTCCAATTTAAAGTGATCTTGGGATTTGATAAACAAGGGAAACAGCCTAAGTTCCTGTGCTAGCAGTAACCCCCTCACCGTGATGCTTAGAGTCATTAAGAATAGGTTAGAAAATAAAAGCACAAAAAACTTCCTTTTACACAGTCTTCCACCCCTACGAGAAACACAATAGGGAAAATGGACATTCCCTATATAGTATTACGTTAAAAATAATAATTTATCGTATTCTTTCGCTGACATGTGGCAATCGATGGGGAAAAAAAACATCAAGCCATTTAGACGAATAAATCGTCGCTAAGTAAAGCTGGCCTGAGAATCATAAAAAAATCTTAACATAGTACATGCCAAAAAAAGGTACAGCAAAAAGAGAGTATCTTTGAGGACACATTGGCTTGTAAAGCGTTGATAGACTTAACTACCAGCTATAAAATTTTTTCCTCTTACATTTATTTCAGTAAAACGGCAACATATTATGAATGCCTTGCATTAAATCTAACCTTCCGAAAAAATACCCCTGCTTTTGGTGCAGTAAAAAAAAAAACATATAACTTCAATCAAGCAAGCAAGGCTATGTGCACTACCCCTTGTCATCTATATTAATTCTCATTTTTTTTTTTTAAGATGCACACACAAACATATATAGATAGATAGATAGATAGATATAGATATATGTAATTTTGACGAAAATGCAGAAAAATAATACAAAGACGAGGTTCCCCCTCTCACCTGTAAGGAGTCAGAATCAGAAGTAAAGAGGTCCATAGTAGCAACTAAAATCATAGAACCTCTGTGAAATCAGTTGAGATGTTACAGGGGAAAATGGACGAATATATGGGAATACAATATTAAAAATAAAACCCACTCAAAAATAAAAGGAAATACATAATAGTATATAGTGTTTCTTAGATTATAAGAAAAAAAACACGAATACACACAACTTGATATTGGCGTTTCAAAACGAAGAACAACACGTAAACATATGAAAATAAATTCCATAAGATGTTAAAATTTATACATACAAGGAGAGGATATCGAGCTGCTTCCGAAAACTCTCTCTTTCACCAAGCTTTATATCATTGTCAACCACCTTGCACCCGGGCGCAAGACTCCTCCTTCTCCCTGATGTGTTGTGTCATCCTGTCGAGCTATGAGGTCTCGGCGAGACACCGAGAACCCACCGGACACGGCTGTAACGACCAGAGAGAGGGGGAAGGACGTAATTTTTCTCCCTTCTCCCCCCCCCCCCCTTCTCAGATTGTCTCCTGTCACACGGGGACGGCTTACGCGGCTCGGAAGGGGTCCAACAGGGGGGTTGGGGCCGGGCCCGCGCCGTAGCCCGGCTGCGCCACCATCCACACGCACGGCCCCGGCCCCACGATCGGCATCGTCAGCGGCGGGACGTAGACGACCCCGCAGTACGGCGCCGGCCCCGGGAGAGGGGGGAAAGATGTGCTGAACCGCGCCCCCACCCCGACCGCTGACGAGGACGACAAGGAGGCGCCCGTGGGGGCGGCGGTGGCCCCCGCGACCCCCCCTGAGCCCAGGCCCAGGCGATTCCCGGGCCGGATCGCCCGCCGCCGGCGCTCGGGGAGGATCGGCGGGTGGAGGGACTCCTTCGCGTGCACGCCGGTCGCGGCGCGCGGGGTCGCGCCCGGGTCCGCGTACCGCGCCTGCAGGCAGCGCCCGCAGAGCAGCGCGTTGTTCAGCCCCCGGATGCACGCCGCGGCGGCCTCGTCCGTGTAGAAGAGCGCGAAGCCGTAGCCCTTCGTCGGGGTCGTGCTCGCGTCCACGCACAGCTTCGAGGCCTCGACGCGGCCGAAGCGCTGGCAGAGCGCGCGGAAGTCACTGGAGGAGAGGTACGGGGGGAAACCGGAGAGGTAGACGTTGCGCAGGCAGCCTGTGGGCGGGTTCAGGGACGCGTTCTGGTCCGGGGTGGCGGCGATGGAGAGGGAGGCGGAGATGAGCGAGTTCAGGTTCAGCGCGGCGTCGGTCGGCGAGACCGACGCGCTCGAGGGCACGATCGCGAGGGCCGGCAGGGGGACCGCCAGCGGGGAGTTCGCCTCGTTCCTCTGATTATCGACGTTGTCGGCGCTGTTGAGGGGGGCTTCGATCGCGCACTGCAGTGCGTCCAAGCGTCGCGTCGCGTCCCCCAAGACTCGTTTTGTTGGCATTTTCCCAATCAGCGACCGCTGTCCTGCGTTCGTTTTGTCCACTAAACAGATTTGCAATAAACTAGAAGAAGTGACTGGTTGTTAGTATTAATGCTCTCCTTCCCTCACGCTGTGAAAACGCTTCAATGTTTTAGTTAGTTAGAGTATAATTCCTCGTTTTTCCGATGAAAAGAATATATATAGAGTTTGCTGATCTTTTTAATATATAAATAAAGTGGGCGATAAAAATTCAAAGAATAAAAAAATGCGAATATCTAACAGTGAAAATTATCTCCCTCTTCGTCTGTTGTGTACTTCTCGTGTAATTCGACGGATCCTTTGTTTAATTTGCCTTTTTCCCTCAACGTAAGTTCTGCGGCCCCTGAAACTGAAAACAGTAAACAAAGAATGGCTAAAAAAATACGCAGAAAATCACTGCGTCCTTTTTTAAAAAGGGAGAAAGTTGGAAAGGGCTAGCTACTGACCTTCGAAATAGGTGGAACGTTCAGGAAGGAAAAAAAAGAATGCCAACAGTATCGAAGACGTTGGCGGGAAAAAAAATATTAGATATACCCTATTATATAAGTATTGTTGATTTTTTTTAAGAAATAATGGGTTGTTTAAAAATATTTAATCAAATGAAATGTAACGCAAAGCGAATGTGAAACTGGAAAAGAAAAAGTGAAGTGATTAATAGCAAAAAAAAAAGTAAAAAATCTATCAAAAACTTCCTTGTAGGAAATTCAGTCGCGCACAAGAAGGGGGGGTTTTAAAAAAAAGCAATAAGCTATCTAAGAAATTCCTTAGTCAAGACTTTCTTGTGAATAATTCCCCTGTTTCTTTCCTTCTTGATTTGTAGCAATGAAAAGTGAATTTTGGACAAATTTGGTAATAAAACAGATGAAATATATTCAGGGTTGCGTGAAAGGAAATAGTTCAGACTGAGAAAAAGAAAACCCTAGGCTTTCTGATATAAATGTAAATAAATATATCTATATAATTACCTAATTGAAGTGATCACTTCTTCCTAACGAACACCCTTGTTTTAATATCCGTGAGGTGCTGTTTGCTGCGCCCCTTGTTCACCTGCTCAGATCCAAAATAGTAAGAGTGGTATCCCCCTTCCGGCGATGCGCGAGAAGTTTCACCGTGTGTCGAAACTGTGTGTGTGCGTCAATATATTAGAAAGAAAGCGCTCAGTGTATTTAGATATAGAAATATTCGAAAATTTCCCTTGTTTATATATCTATAGATATATTTGAAAATATATATTTACCTTTTTTTTGTATGGGGAGAGGGGGGATGCTGTGAGCCTGTAAGACTCGGTACGCCTATGAGCTAAAATACTCGATAGATGCGCGTTAAATATTTTATGAAAAATAATAAATAAAATTAGAAATCCTATAAATTGTAGAAAAATCAGAAATGTCAAAGCTTACTGCTAAATACGAAAAATGCACAAAACCACAAAAAAGAGTTTGCTTGATTGAGTTTAATTGAGAATGAATGAATGGTTCAAGCTTTAAAAAACGCCTGATAAGTAGAAAATTAAGGATGTCTAAAAGGCATGTATACGATATGAGGGGTAAAAAGGCAACAAGGAGTAAAAGAAAATGGAAGTATCACGATATGGTCCTTTTTTGGAGGGATTATTGCACATGTAGTTAACTCTCATAATATTCAACAATCCTGTCGACACTCCTTAGGTATGCACCAAATTTTATTTCCTTTTTTTTTTTTTGATCGTGGGTGTTGTTGTTAGACATTCATACTTTAAAGTTTTATACAAGCATTGAGAAATCCATCGTTACACCACTCAATTTACTTTCAGTGATACCCATACTTGCGATGAGATCTTGCATTTTATCGATGCCTGCCAAACGCAAGGAGCTTGTCAGCATCAACTCCTTGCAGTGGTTGAAGTGCACGAGCTGGCAGCGAGTGTAATCGGCCAGCCGAGCGAGAAATCGAATCGGCGCCGCATCCGTCTTGCAGAGCACGACGGAGAAAGGGATGCCCAACCGCTCCAATAGTTGGCAATATTTCAGGTCCATGTGTTGCATGCCGTGGGATGAGACGCAAACAAACACCCGCTTCAGGTTGCGAGGCTGGCAAAGCGTTGTGGGGGGCATTCCCCCCTTATTGCGTCGACGGGCCCCTGCCTCACCGCCGTCGTCGTCCGCCGCGGCATCCGCGTCCTCGGTCGGGACGCCGAAAAGCCCCCCGCGCTCGACCGCGCCGCCGTCCTCGAGGTCGAGGCCCGCGGGAGGGTCGTCCGCCCGCGCGCGCGCTCCCCGCGGGCCCCCCGCGGCCCCCACGCGCCGGGCGCCCGCCCGCAGGTACGCGCGCATCGCGCGCACGGCGTTCGCCGCGTCCAGCGCGGGCGTCCCCATCGGGTTGAAGTAGCCGTAGCCCGGGCAGTCCACCAGCGCGAGTTTACCCGCGACGCTGTAAAACCGCACGGCGTCGGTGGTGCCCTGGAGGTGGCCGTACGGCGTGATCATCGCGTTCACGATCGCGTTCACCAGCGACGACTTCCCCGAGTTGGTGCGGCCGATAAAGGCCACCTCCGGCAGGAGGCGCTCGCGCGGGAAGAGGGCGGCCTTCCCGGCCCTCGGACGGCGGCCGCGCCCCCCTGCCCCGCCTTCGGAGGCCGCGGCCGTATCGGCCAGCGGGACGACGGGGAATTGCTGCGGGTGGGCCGCCGCGGCGAGCAGCTCGACGTGCCCGCCAAAGGCGAAGGTCTGCCGGCTCTTGCGGGAGGTCGTGTACACGGGTGCGGTGCCGTCGCCTTTGGTGATCCAATGTTCCCACGACACGCCACGCTTGAGCTTTCGCTCGATACGACGGCCGTGGAGGCCGCGGTAGATCTCCTCCAGGATGCTGCGATCAAGTGGGCGCTGGCGTAGGTCCGCGCGGAAGCTCGTCCTGCTCGGGTTCAGCGTCTCACGCACGGCCCCCTCCACCCCCAGCTCCTCGATCAGCTTTTCCTGCTTCCTCAGATGCGGCTTGGAGTCTTTCCAGACCTCCTCGATCTGCCTCCTCGTGGCCTCACCAAACTCGGCGAGCTGGCGCTGTCGTTGGAGACTCT
Source organism: Phytomonas francai (assembly GCA_001766655.1). Taxonomy (NCBI): domain Eukaryota; phylum Euglenozoa; class Kinetoplastea; order Trypanosomatida; family Trypanosomatidae; genus Phytomonas; species Phytomonas francai. The sequence goes on from MJCC01000003.1 coordinate 194,204, forward strand.
CCGCGCCGTCGCGGCTCAGAAAAGACGCTGTGTGCGCATGTATGTGTTTATTGCGCGCGTACTCGGTATCCATGCCAGCATTCCATTCGGTATTCTCGAGATGCTCCCCCTGACTCTCTACACGAGGAATCACGATCCGGTTTGGATTGCACCCACCGCTAAACCAACGCAAGCCCGGAAAAAGGCCTAACGATGTGTTTCTAGTACGTCGCGCCGCCCTAAGTGTGTGAAGAGTACCGCTTTGTCTCATCATTAAATATGTCTACTCCTTCGTTTACCCCCCTCCCCTCCCCCCTTCTTCTCTAGGGTGTTCAGCTTTTCTCCTTAAGTGCTGTTTGAACCTCTTGTTTGAGCTCTCATATTTTCATGTTATAAAAGGATTCAAAGGAAACGGTTGGATCAAAAACAAAATGATCACTCATTAACAGAGTTGAAAGGCTTACCTAGCAGTTAAACATAAAACACATATGCCTAATAGGGAAGAAGAATAAAAAGTGAAGTCGAAAAAGTACGGAAAAGGAAAAGAAAGGTAACTTCTTGTCGTTTACACCCCTCCCCTTCTCCACCTCTTAGACGCTAAATTTAAAAAAAAAAAAAACCTGAACATCACTAAAGGAATAATAGCAGAAAATGATAGTACAATTTTTTTAAATGTGAAAAATGATTAATATATTCCGCGTTTAGGAGCCCTAACTCAATGTATACTATTTGATTAAACCTACGCAAAGTATCATCCCCTTATTACGTATCTTGTAGGATAAACCAAGTGATCCCCGTATGTACGCACACATAAGGGGGAGTGAAAGACTGAAACATGACATCAGAGAAAACGAGTTGTTGTCTCTCCACTCTGTATGGTCGTTATTTTATTTTCCTTCAACCCCTATAGCACCGCTCAGTAACTTTTCATGTGGGAACTTTCTGATTTACGACCCGGAACCCCTCGTCCGGTTTCACCAAGCAATCCACGTTAAAGATCATTCTACTCATTTTTAGGTCAATTTTATGCATGTCAAAGGATTTCAACCCTTCTTGTGTGGCGGAATAGTCGTTGCTCATAGAAGCATGGGCGGACGCCCCATGACAAACCACCTCGGCCGGGGTCGCATTCACATCCACGACGCCGCCATGCTGAAGTATGTCTTCTGGCGAAAACCACAGACTGCGCCCACCGTGTACAGCGGGTGAGGTGCGTCTCTCTAGAAGTCCTGCAAGCGCATCGGCTGAAAGTCCCTGTATTGAGTCCTTTGTCGCTTCCAAGTCCCCATGGTCTCGCGTGCAGAGCACCGCGGCGAGGCTTGGATTTCGCAGTAATAAATTTTCGCTGAGCAGCTCCACGTGCGGAAGAGGGACCCCTGTGAGTCCGTGCAGAGGCTTCCCCGCCGCATGCTCCAACTCTGCAGCGACAACGCACTGCGGCAGTCTAAACGACTCGGGAAAGAAAACCTGTGAGAGATGGTAAAAATAGAGCTTTAGCGGCGTAGCTGGCGAGGCGCCCACGGAGAACAGGTTCTCGTCACCATCCTGGATCACGTCCCTCAGGGAAGGAGGTAATAAACTACCCGACTCCGCAAAAGAAACACCAGAGGCATCATGCCGTAGCTTCAATTTGAATCGCTTCAACTGGGCCATGCTAAAGTACAAAGGCACAGAACGCTTATGAATTTTTATATCTTGCACAATCCTCGAAACGAAGAGATCGTTTCCAGGCGATGAGAATCGATCAGAGTAGTAGGCCTGTGTCGTGTTCCCAGTAGCGCCCTGCATCAATCCCCCCGCGGAAGCGATCCCCTGAGCATCACGATCTGTGCACCCCACGGGCATGCCACTCTGCAGATGAGCAGCTGAAGAGACGCCATACGCACGGTCCGACGTGTTGTTGTCCTCACCCTCCCTCAAATATAGGCAATGAAAAGTGCCAGTCCTGGCAGAAATAAAGGAACGCTGCAAAATCTCCTCGGCGTTGTCGATCAAAGAGATGTGAACCAGCTTGGTGTAAACCTTTAGGAACAGCAGATGGGGTCTCTGGGAAGGCTGAGGATACGCGTTCATGCGCTGCCACTGCGCCAGCGTCCCCCACCAGCGCGAGCTGTACTGATGGGTGTCCTGCAACTGCTGCAGCTTGGCCTGAATGCCGGCCGCGAACGGCTTCTGTGTGTGGATGGACAGGAACCCCGGGGACGCGGACAGGGGCTCCGGGAAGAGCCCCCGCAGCCCGGCACAGGACGCGGGCGGGGAGAGGAAGGAGGGGGGGGCGTGCCCCCAGTAAAGGTCCTCGGCCATCTGATCCAGGTTGAACATGTAGAGGTGGTGGTAGGTGTGGCTGCTGCAGATCGGCACACCGTACGGCCGCGCTGGGGATGGTCGCCCCGTCGATTGCTCGCCGCCGCCGCGGGACGCGCGGGGGGGAGTGGCGGGGAGCGGGGCGTCGGGCCCCGCACGGGGTGACGGCAAGGGGGGGGTCCTGCGGGGGCCCGGCCTACTCCTGCGCGCCGCATACGGGGAGTGCACGGGATGGTGGCTCATCGAATTGATGCAGAGCGGGTTCGGCTTCCCCAGACGGGTGGCACGCATTTGATTGAAGGTAAAGTCATTCTCCTCGAGCCAGATGTTGCTCGAGTGGAGGGGATGCGTTTTTAAGAAAAATTCATCTGCAAATGCACGGAGATGTGGGATGCCTTGTGTGAACACAACGGAACGCTTACAACACGGACGAAGCATGGCGATTCGGTGTAAGAAAAGGCTCAACAAGAGATACAGAAGGGTAATTGAGACACAAAACACCTCACTAAAGTACCGCCCCTTCTTTAAAAATAGAATTCTAGGGTCCGAAAAAAAAAAGAACCGTATGAATTGTCTATGCATCTAAGGAACAGCAAGTCTAAAGAGCGAAAGTGTTGTAAGGTAGAAAAAGAAAAAATGATACACCGGTAAATAATTACTTAGAATTTATCAAAATATTAGTGGCACAGAATGGCAAAGGAAGAAGACAAAAGAACATAGTTTAGGTACTTCTTCACTTCATAATATCGGCCCTATTCTCCACTGCCTTGTCATCACAGTTAGTATTTCTCGTGATTATTTTAATATCTATAGAATGTGAGACAACACACGAAAATTTCTTACATGTAGAAAATCTTCTTTTGAACAGCTCTATTAGAAGCGTTGTCTAAAGCTTCAATAGTATGTACTAGAAAAGCGTGGATCTTTTCAACGCTTTTTATAACACCTTTTTTTCAAGGATTATTTGATTTCGTAGGGGACAATTAAAAGGGCAAGCCTCCCCCACCCCACCCAACAATAGAAAAAAAGTTTTCGGTATGTTTCTATTCTTACTTTATTTTTTTTTCGGGGGGGGGGGGGGGAAGGAGAGAGGCATTCCCACCAATGATAAACAATTCAACATACAGGTAACAACAGAAAGAAAGCGATCAAAATCATCCCTTTAGAAAGAAAAAGAGCGGTAAAAAGCATCATGAATCGTATAGATGGCAATTCAAAAAAGAAATAAAAATAAAAATATAACGAAAATATCTATGTTCCATCACTGCTTAGTCAATTTCATACTTGCTTTTATCTATTAACTCAATTGAGTTCTTTACTTTGCTCTTCTTGTTAGGCGATCAGGTATTCCGGCTCCATCTTAATTTTCGACTTTTTCCCTTTCAGGAATTCTTCATGGACCTAAAAAAAAAATGTTCTCCTTGTGAAAAAAAAGCAAGCGACATTTACAGACCCAGGAAGACGTGTGAGCTCGTGCAACTACTGGACGAACAAGCCCGCCTTCGCAAAGGCTTCCTCCGGGTTGACGAGCTGCTCAACGTTGTAGAGCTCGATCTGAAGTGAGGCCGCACCGCTGGTGTTGAAGGGCACCCCCTTTCGCTTCTCAGATTCCTTGATGGGCCACTGATACAACTCGGCATCGCGCCCCGTCAGCCAGTAGTTACTCCTAAATGATTTCGGCAATTTCTTCGTGTTCTCGTGCTGGATCGGTTCCCCAGACAGCAAGAACGTCGGCACGCTGACTGGAGACCGCTGCAGGGTCTTCAGCGCGACGTTTGGATCCTCAAGCTGATCGACATTGTAGATGAGATAGCGCTCGCCAGAGGTCATGTCCTGCATAACAGGGATCTGATTCGACTGAACAGCAAGTTTGAAGAAATCCAATTGGCGGCGGGTGAAGTAAAGCCCGCTGTTAAACTCATTGCTCTTGATGTGATCGCGGAGTACGTTGTAAGCCTCGCCGCGCTTGTTGTACAACTTCCGACTGCTGCCACTAACTGGGTGAGTCTGCAGTGCCTCGCCACTGACCAACTGGCTGGTGTGAAATAGCTTAACCTGCCCTTTCGTGAGAATGATACTCGCCCGGGCGTTATTCTTCAACTGCAGGTTCTCCTTGTAAGCCTGTGAGCGCGTGATCCACCACTTGCTCTGAAAGTTGCACTTTTGTGCGCGATCGTTAAGCTCGAATTGAAGCCTATCGCCATACATCTTCCGACTGTAGTAGCTACTGTGTTTGGGTGCATCCATTAACTCGATTCGGGAAATGAGCTGGTCAAAGTTATAAAGTTCAAGCTGTTTATCGATAAGGAGCTGAGTTGGCATCGCACCATCCTCTGGCTTCATGCCCATCCGCTCCGCCTCCCAATCCTCGACCCACACATTGCTAGGGCTGCCGCGCGCCTTCTGATTGCTTTCAAGAATGTGGTGCTGCTGGCTGAAGACGACAATATTGCGGCGCTGGTGCTGCAGTACCGGGCCCGCGCCTGTGAACAGAACACGATACACTGAAGAAATGGACCTACCAAACATACTGAAGTCGTGCCCGAGTTTCTTTTAAGGGTATTTAGAAGCACCTTGTATGTGTTGAAATAAGTGTAACTACTATATAAAAAATAAAAATCTTGGTTTGGTAAGTCGTTGGATATGCGTGTTAGAGATAGAAATAGGAATAGGAGAAAATAATTTATTATTGGGTTATAAAGCAATGTATCGACTAATCATCATGACCAATTACTACCTTGATATCAACAAATTTAATTGCAACGCCAAAGAATCATTTTTGAATGGGTAAAAAAACGTGCACATCCAAAGAAGAGTGACATAAAAATCTCATGCTAATCACAAATGTGCATAAGGCCTACAACTCATTCGCTTGTTCCAAAATAAGACGCCTAACATTAAAGGATATGCACTAGCTGCGCGACACTACTCCACTTCTCTGACTCCTTAGGAGTCGTTATAGAATTTTCGAAAAGCCTTAAAGTTTATGTTCAATTTCTGCTTCTTCTTATAATGGGCTCGCGATCGCGGGTCGAACTGTCGCGAAGTCCTCATATCAGGCCGCGAAAAAAGTGCAGCCTGTTCGCCTGAGGAAAAGCTACGACCCTGACGACTCTTAACCGAGTCCGGCAGCGCAGGAACCTTTGCTAGAGCTTGAAGGCGACTAAGCGCCGGGCCTTGCTGCCCCTGTCGCCGAATATCTGGAAGAGCCCAACTGCTTCGCCCACTAATGGTTCGACGCACGTTAACCAACCAACAAGAAGTCACGAAAAACATGCCGATACCTCCTTCGACATGCCTCTTACTCGTTTACTTCTTGAATGTCACGATGGAATTTTTATAAATGTGACTGTAAGTTTAAACAAAAGAGAAAGGGAAAAAGTGTGAAACTGAAAAGGTAGGCCAAATTATAAACTATAGAGAGGGCGGAACGCATAATCAAAAAACGCAATGTTGATGTCAAGTAAACCCAGAAAGCAAATAAACAATATGATACAATAAAGGGTCTCACTTGAAGAGTAAAGAAGCCTCAGTTACATCCATTCGCATAATAAAAGATTATCAGCTACGGTGCCTTTAAAGCCCATGATGCGGTATCGCCTCGAACCATACCACAGAATAACCACATACCAAGGCAACCCTCCTCCTTTCTCTTTAGCAGAAGCTATGTTTTCTCGAATTCACCGCATCCTCACCACAAAAGGGTTGAAGTACCTACCCCTACCATCTCTACGCCAGATACATGAAGAATATAATATTCCGAACCACAGGGCGCTCTACACGAGTTCGCTAATACAATCCTCGTCTAGAAGACTCAGGGCCTTTGCAAGCGTCGGGGTGGAGGTTGGAGTGAGAGCCCATGCGAAGGATGCTGCTCTCGGGCAACGCGGACGCGCTGCACGACCTCGGGCCCGCCCACAGCTCCAGTACCGACCGATGCTCCATCTCCAACCGGTGCAAATGCGATAAAATGAGCCCGTACACGGGAACATGGTCCGAGAGGCCGTACGCCTCCGCCTTCTTTGCCGAATCGCCCGGGGCTTGGCCGCTGCGGTCCGCCAAAAAGGCCTGATCCATCCGCCGAATCGCCACCAGGTACTCCAGGTCCTTGCGCAGGGACCGCTCGAGCCGGTGCACGCGGAGGAGGTCGCCGGACGCGGCCTCCTCAGACGGCGGCTCCTCGCATTGGCGGAAGGCCGGCAGGACGTTCTGGTCGGCCACCACCAGCAGCTCCTGGATGCGCATCTCCAGCGGCGTCAAGTACTCCCGCCAGATGGACTCGACGAGCGGCGCGATCATCTTCCCGCGGATCGCCGCGTGCTCCTCGCTGTCGTAGACGTTCGGACAGAACGCGGCGAAGGCCGTCGAGGCCCGACATGAGGGCGAGGCCGGGAGCGTCGGCCCCTGCGCCCCGCTCCCCTTCAAGGGGCCGCCGTCCGCATCGTTCGTGGGGAGCGAGGGAGGGGGGGGAGAGAATACGTTCTTCAGGACGTAGAGAAGAATGGGATAATTTTGCAGGACCGCGTGGAGGGTGACCTCGTCCGGCCGAGAGTCTAAATATTCTGGAAGGATGACGTTAGCGGTGTAGTAGGGCGGAGACAGGGCCCCCATCGGCCACCGCAGGACCTCTTCCGTACTGGAGAAGGATGGCGCCGGCAAGCACCTGCGGGGGCGCCCTGGCGGCAAAGTCGTATCTGGCTGCGTCTCCATCTCTGGAGCCTCTTCACAGCCAAAACAGCTCGTAGAACCGACAAGGTGCCCAGAGCGCTTCGGAGTCGTAATCGACGACGAGCTACCGCTCATACTCGTGCACCCTGACTTCTTAGAATTGGTAGCTGATCTAAAAAGCTTTGCTCCCATCTTTAAAATATTGTCCCCTGCTTTGCTGAAGACGTTGTCGGCTACCTTCTTTGGTTTAAAGCGGGACACAAGGTACTGGTCAACTCTCTGCTCAACCTTGCCGAGGTAGGCCTCAATGCATTGGCTCTTGTATCGCTGATAGGACTCGTAACGAGCTCGGAAAGCTTCAAAGACTTGCCGAACTTCGGCACGCGTGATTCGCAGAGACGAGGTATCAGCACCCGTAGTGGGCGGCGCCTCACCCGTAGTGGTAGCCGTCTTTACCGCCGTTTCGGGCGAAACTCCCTCTTCCGGGGTGGATCTCACGCAGCCTTGCTGCTTGGCTGGGAGAGTGGGTGGCGCTGACAAGGGGGATGATGCCGATAAAAAAAGACGGTGCGCCGCCGAGCCCGAATGTTCCACAACCTTGGCGGGATACGTTGACATCGTAGTAGTAGCATTGGAGGCGGTGGATGCGTGCACGACCTCAAAACTTGATGCTTCCAGCGCCGGCGGTGCCTTAAAAATGCCGGATTCCCTAACCCTGACGGTGACTTCGCTCACCGATAACGTCGGCCGCTCCCCCCCGTTGGGCGGCTGTGCGGCCGAAGCACCGTCAGCCCCCCCTCTCGGATGGTCACCCCACGCATGCGTAGGAGAAGTCTCCAGAAAGCGTCTGTCTAAGATTTGCGCGGCGTCGTCGGTCGGCCCGACATGGACACCTGGGGGGTGCTCTATAGCCCCGGGATGCGAGGGGTTGTCAGGCCTCAGGGTCTCGCTCAACGTGAGGCGCCTTTCCACTAAGGCTCCTCCATAGGGTGCATTGGAGGGTTGTGTTATTGCGTGAGATGTTCCTAGGACGCCAGCACGTTCTGTTGGGTACGGTATCGGAAAAGAGGACTCGGAATGGTGTCCCCCTTCTATAACAGTGTTCTCACTACCTACTAGATGAAATAAGCTCGATGTAGGAGGAGGGCTTGAAATCCTTCTTCTGGGAAGGATACCTTCACTAAGCCTCCCATTCACCACAGTAGAGGCTTGAGGTACAACCAAAGCACTCCCCACCGCGTCACTAGGACAAAGTTGAGGCGAACCGGAAGAAGTGTTAGATGTGTTTTTTAAATCAGATCTTTCAGTTTCTTTTGTAGCTAAAGAATTCCACATATTGGGTGAGAAAAGTCCCATGGAATTGATCCTGTGCGGATCCACAATGCCAGGGAGATTCATATTGGCATGAATAGTAGTGACTGGAGGCAAGGAATCCCACATAAGCTAAAAAATAAATAAAAAGAACAAAGCTATATTTGCTATCTACTCTCCCTTAAAAATCAAAAAAATCCTTATCAACCCCGCATAGGAAAATAGAAAATCAATCGGACAGACACACATGCGCATTGAACTATACAAGGAAATAAACTCTATATCACAGAATGAAAAACTGTGGATCCTACAAATATATAGATCGATATATATTTATATCTCAAACATGGCATTGCACCTACATGACGTTGCTATCACTCCCCTTTTGAAAACACAAACGGCGTCCCATCACGATTCCCCATACCGCCTATTGGATTTCTCAAGGGAGATCAAAGAACAGAAAAACGATATCACCAAACGCCAATATAGCTAACAAGGCCACCCTCAGAATAGGAGTGAAGCTGCAGCGTCTGTGCGCAATCGACGCCCTATACCCAACCTGCCGACACCGCAAAAGCACCCCTGTGCCAAAAACCACGACCCCACCCAAACCACGCACGGCCGCCCTTGCAGGTTGTCACACACACACACACACACACACACACACACAGACAGACACAGACACAGACACACCTTACGCACGTGCCTCAGCCTCCGCGTCCTCCCCTTCCTCGCCCTCACCCTCGTCGTTGTCGTTGAGGAGGGGGGCCTGTGTGACCGCGGCCTCGTGCGCATCCTCGAGGCGGCGGAGCTCGTCCGGGGTGGGCCGCGCGAAGGCGGAGTGGGTGAGCTGGAAGACGCGGTCGTCGCGCTCGCGGGCGCCGCGGCGGGCCTCGCGGTGGGCCCGCACGTGGGCCGGCGTCGTCTCGTTCTCGCGCAGGCGGTAGAGGTAGAGGACGCTGCGCGGCGAGGTGTCGGCGGCGCGGAGGAGGTTCAGCAGGTGCTGCGCGTCGGCCCGCCAGACGGCGCGCCCGGTGTGGTAGTAGTACGAGAGGGCGCCCGTCACCGCGAGGGAGGGGAGGAGGAGGAGGGCGGTGTACTTCACGCGGCGGCGGCGGCCCGCGTCGGGGTGGTAGCGGTACTCGCGCTCGAGGCGCTCGCTCAGGCCCTCGCCCGCGCGCCGCGCCATCGCGTCCTCGCTCCAGGCGTCGCGGAGCTGCTGGGCGCCCCACGGCGGGCGGCGGCGGACCTTCCACGGGAGGCCCGCGGGGGAGGGGGGGGAGGCCGG
>MJCC01000003.1:203793-214094 GCA_001766655.1 Phytomonas francai
GCGGGCCGACGCCGCGGCCGCCCGCCCCGGCCTTCTCGGAGAGGCCGCCCCCCGACGGCACCGACGCGACCCCCCCCGCGTGCGCCCGGCGTTGGCAGCTGAACGCGCCCGCCGTCCAGCGCAGACGCGCAAACGGCGATGCGAAGCCATCGGCCAGAAAACGAACCATCTGGGCCTTCATAAGGCTTCCCAGCACACCTAGGCTTCTGTGGTTGCGAGAGCACGCACAATAAATATATGGAGTGGGAAAGGGAAGGAGGAGGGGAGGGGAGGGGATGATTTCTAAAGCGCAAATAAAGGATGGGTCCCCAACCGCAAATAGCATGGGATGCGCAAAAAAAAATACATAACGCATTAAACCGGTTGATGGGTATGAGTGAATGCGTGGGTAAAGGGGATTTTATTAGAATTAATCGTCGCTATGCCAACTTCCCAGCACCTGAGAGCTCTCCCTCTCTTCGCTTAGATCACGATGCTCAAATGAAGCTTCGTCGCATGCTTCTCATACAAAGAGAAAGTGAAGAACACTTCTTGATGAAGAATGACACTTAAAAGGGAGACGAAATCAATGCGATACCCTTCTTTTTCTCCCAGTGTGCTATCTAGCCTCTTTCCTCCCTCTCTCTTTCTCTCTCTCTCGCTGCGGCATTCGCAGCGAAGAAATAGGGGCGTGTGATAGAGGGGCCATCAACTACGGTCATGTCGATCATCATAGCAGCCTAGACCCGAGAAGCGAAACGAACTGTGAGGGTGCGCGACCTACGCGGCCTCCATTACACAACGAGGGCATTGGCAGGTAAAGAAGTACCCTCGAAGCAACTCTTGCCGCTCCGTACGCGATAGACTCCTTCCACTGACCCTGTCATGTAATGGGATATAGGTAATGCAGATGCGCTCGCCAGGCGCCACCGCTCGGGTGGTCTTGAGGATGATCTCGTGGGTGTTGTCCTCGGAGCTGCACACCGCGGCGTTCGGCTCGCAGGAGTGATTCACGCACGAAAGCAGCGCGTACACGGCGGCGCCCTTGACGAAGGGGTCCGGAAGCGTGCGCGGGGGCCGGGAGGCCGGCGGGGGGGGGGCCTCCGGATGCGGGCCCCCTTCGCACGCGGCCTCCGCGCGGGCGCCGTCGTCGTTGATCGCGTGCGCGTTGAGGCTGAGCTGGCCCAGGAGGGTCCGCAGGGTGGCCGCGCTGAGCAGGGCGTCGAGGAGGACGTCGGCCCAGGCCGCCGGGGGGTCCGCGGCGTCGTCGGCCCCGCCGGGCGGCGCCGGGGAGCCCGCGGCGAGGAGCAGCGCGCGGCGGCCGGGCCCCCGCAGCGCGCCCCGGACGGCCGCGCCCCACGCCGGCAGGTCGACCCCGGCGAACTCGACCCCGTCCGGGGCCGCAATCAGCCGATCGAACGGCCCCACGGCCTGCGCGAAGAGCTGGCGGACGAGGCTGTCGGGGGTCCGGCCCTCGGAGGCGGCGTAGTCGGCCTGCAGGAGATCGTGCGAGAGCCGCTCGCGCGCGATAGTGGCCGCGACGCGCGCGAGGGCCCAGGCCACGCAGCGCGCGAGCGCCTCCGTCGGGATGGGCTGGTCGACCACCTCCTCAGCCCCGCTCGCTGGGGGTGGGGGTGCGGGCAGAGAAGAAAGGGGAGACGCGGCGCGGCCCTGCGCGCACGGCCCGCGGACGCGCAGGGAATCGAGCGAGCTGCACAGCAGCGCGTGAACACGCTCACTGGCCTCGCGGCAGGCATCCCCGCAGAATTCCGACCCACACGCCGCGCATCTACTCCAGTCAGGAGAAGCCGACGGAGCCGCCTCGCCCTCCATGCGCGAGGAGCCCCTCGCCCGACGCCGGCGTAGGCAGTGAAAGCAGAAGCCATCGGCGCACTTTGCGCGTCCAGCAGCCGTGGGCCACGACACAATCGGCACCTCCTCCACGAGTGCCGTTCCTTCCGCAATAGCCGACGTCGCGATTACGTACTTGCCATCTCGATCATCCACGTGGACCGTACAGGGGACGCCTAAACGGTCGAAAACGGCATTAATAGTCTGTGCGGACTTCAAGGCTTGGTCCATTCTTACGGGTTCTACACACCCCTGCCTTTGTTCCTTTAAAGTTGATGCTCTTTCTATGGAGACGTTTTTTTTTTTGAGGAAACGAAGTGAAGCGTTTACGAATTCAAATACTTCTCAATAAAAGACATGCCAGAAACGCTAAGCATAGGTAAAACCAACACTGCATCCAAAAAGAAATTCTTTCATTGCAAAAAATATCTGTTGATAAATTTTGACTCCTGAATAAATTAGTTTTTTTTTTAACTACGTCTTCGTGTCTATATATATATATATATATATACATACATATATATAGATAGATAGATAGATAGATATAGATATAGATATATTGATGTATACTATTAATAGCTATTCGAATTGAAATCACTCGTTGGTAGTTTAAAAAAAAAAAAAAGACAATGATTTACCGTTTATATACTCTCTTTCGGTCCCCTTCTGTTCAGTTTTGATTGGGGCTTTTTTGGTCTTGAACATATATACATAACTGTGAGCAAAAGAATGAATATTATTATGGCCACGTCTACTGCCAGACCATAGAATAGAAGTTTATATTCTTGAAAAATATATTTAGCACTACTAGGCACATCACGAACCGCCATAACACGAATTTGTTTGTTTTTCTTTCCGAAGCCGGAATACTTATTGTAAATCGAATTGATTTTAGTACAGTTTAGCAACATCAGCATGCTATTCGCTTCAAATTCACTGTACAGATGCAGGTTTTCCGCGTGGGATTCCTGAGTAACGAAGATACGAATACGAATGCCAGCCCTTTCGCCGCCTTTATCCACCACTAAGCTCTTTAGCTCCGGTACAAGTTGTTCGACCTCCACACTGACGGTATGGTTCAAGCGGTAGAGACTTGTGATCACACTTTCCTGCACCACCTCGGTGAGCTCCCTGTGAGCGTTGCTCTCAATCCATAGCCAATCCTCGTATCCGCCTGACAGAAACATATCATAATGGGCATGCTCGGTGTCGAACGTATAGGTATGATTTTGTCGAGGTGGCAATACCTTTCTGTAGTAGCACGCTTTGGGTATGAGAGCCTTGTCAAAATGTAAACCCATCGTCTCGATAACTGATATTATGAGATCCATGATATGCGCTATAGGTTTATCAATGAAAAGAACCGGCTTCGTCTTAGCAGCATCGTTTGATGTGTATGAAGCTATCAATCTAGGTCCTGTGGCATCTAAGCGCTTGATTTCAACCTTGATTTCGCTGTCATTGACAATATCCTGCATAGACTTCTGTATGTAGTCATAAAATTGCGGTTTCAAATCGTCCCTTTTCAGAATTTTTTCCCACAAATAGGTGGACCCACTTATAATTAATTTATCATATCCATCAAGACCTGACACGGCAGATGTATAGAAAATTGTACATATTAAGATATGAAAAAATATAAAGAGCAACGGACTTCGGGTTTTATACATCTCTTGAATTATTTATTCAAAATAAAATAAAAAAGGAAAATGCCTTTAAAAAAAATTGTTGAATGGTGGATCTTACTTATGAAAAGTAATCCTGGATGCCGTGTTCTTGAAATAGAAAATAGTACCACTTTAAAGTGAATGTTTATAGAGGTCCTGTTAATAGTGTGGTGGGTAGGGAGTTGGGTTGAAAAACGACAACAAGGAACATCTTTAAGAGAAAGAGTGTGGTTTACGCTTGAGCAATAACATGCATGCAACAGTATCTAGCGAAAGAATAGGAAAACTTCACTCCCTTTACTATTTTTTCCGAAATATATATATACAACGATAAATGTATTAATATTAGCTCCAATAAGTCGATGATATGAATTTCATCCTACTTTTCCCCTCATGTTTTCGCTCTATTTCCGCTAAGTGAAAATACTAATAAAATACAAAATATCTTTTTTTTAGCCAAATTATACTAGGAAAAAAGATGCTTTAAACTGAAGGCAGTGTCTCGTAGGCTAGCTTTCGAATGATCTCTTCGTGTTGAGGACACAGTGCCATGAGCTGCTCCTGCGTGAATAACTTATAATCACGATAGTCAAAGCCAGGACTCACAATGCAGCTGAGGAGAGTGTAGCCTGCCTCGCCACCTTGCGCAAGTTCGCCCCCAAAGATGGCCCTGGAGGGTACAGTGTACTGAAAACTCTCTCCTCGGTCAGGATTGGGCCCTACCTTTACGCAGCGATACTGCTGATAGGTCTTCTTGGATCCTTCTCTCATACGCGCCTCCTCCCGCCTTCGTTGGATGTGGGGAGGTGTAAAGGAATTGTTCGCGGAGAAGTCCTCTGGATCCAGCCGAGGCACCTCTCCGGTCGCGCTGCCCTCCTCTAGAGCGGAGATAAGATCGTCATCGTCGTCGTTTTCGTAGATGACGTGCACGTCGAGTGGGTCACCAGCGTGCCAAGCCCACACCTCGTCCGAAGGCATGCGGTGGAAATGCGAAGGGCTTTTGTCGGTAAGCAAAAAGTAAATGGTGGTGTAGGCGAAGCGACGCTTGCCAATCTGATTGGCTACAACGTAGTTGGACACACTGATCTCACGGAAAAACCCGCCCTCTGGATGAGGCTGAAGCTTAAGGTGGTCGATCCAATACTGGGCATCCGGTTTTGCACCTTGTTGCTTCTCGTTGTTACTCATTGAATAGCCTTTTAAAAATAATGTTAAGGATAAGAATCAATATACGATCACTATCGCTTCACCAGGCTTGGTTCCGAAAAATAAGAATAGGCAATATAGCGCACACAGAAAAAAAAGAAGAGCAACATATCGAAAATAAAACATCTATTTAACACACACAGACATGTCGATCTATAGATAGATAGATAGATAGAGATATACAAGCATATTTATATGATTTCCCTGCTCTTCCTTGATGTATAGAGGGGGTGCAGATGGGAGATGAGCGCCCATAAAGCCCCTTCTTCTTCACCTACTCCTTCATCTCGTCCGCTTCGTCCTGCCAAGTGTCGGGGTGGGTCTCCGCGAGCTCGCGGATGTCGTCCGCGACGGCCTGCAGCTCCGCCCCACGCACACCTGCCTCCAGCATCGCCTCGAGCAGGCGGTAGCGGTCGAGCAGGCGGGCCGACAGGGCGGCGTGGCCGGCCTCGCCGTGCAGCCCCACGGCGACCAAAAGAAGGCTCTGGCGAAGTGGCTCCAACGCGAGCCCGCGGTGGGCCGCCGTGAGGGCCTCCCGCATCCCGCGGCCCTCCTTCGCGTGGTAAAACAGCATCGCGAGGGTCTCCCAGGGCGCAGCGGCCCGCGGGAACTCGTCCAGAACGGTGAGGCAGAGGCGGCGGGCCACCCCCGGGCCACCCCCGGCGGGGTCCCGCGCCCGATCGTGGAGGTAGTCGAAGAGCACGGCTTGGTAGTTCGCGTCCTGGTCATCCAGCGCGCCCACGTCAACAGAGACCCCCTGCTCCGTTTCGGCTTCGGTTTCCTTCGCCTCCGCTCCCCCCTCGCCCTTTTCTCCCTCCTGCCCTGCTTGGGAGCGCGCGCGCGCGGCTGCCGCGGCCATTCGCTGCCGGTAGAGCCCAGAGTTCGCCCGGTAGAGCTGAAAAAGCTGCTCGGCGAAGGTGTAGCTGTCGTGTTTGCGGCCCGCACCCCGCAGCGCCGCATGCAGTTTCGCCAGCGCAAAAAATCGAAACCGCAGCGGGTCCCCCACAAGCTCGTCCAGACGCCGCACAAGCAGCGTCTTCAGAAAGGCAATCACGAGCGAGTAGACGAGCTGGATGGCGTCGGGGGAGAGATGGACCGAGGGGATCCCGACCGGCCCCTCACCAGAGCTCCCCGCCGCGGCGTTCGCGAAGCGCGCGAGGTAGTGCTGCTCGTCGATGCTGCGAAAGAGGGCCTCGAGGAGGCGGCCGAAGAAGCCGCGCTCGAGGTGCCGCGCGAAGGGCTCCAGCTCGGCGAGGAAAAAGCGGCTTGTGGCGCCCTCGCCGTGCTCCGCGCAGTACCGCGCCGCGGCCTCAACGATCATATCGGCCAGCAGCGTGAGCGCGAGCTCCACGGGCGTCAGCGCCGGACGAGCGGGCTCCTCGCTCGATAGCGCGTCCTCGGGGGCCGGCGCGTGCTCGCCCGGTGGGGTTCGCTCGGAAAGGGCGTCCTCGGGTGGGCTCGCGGGGGCAGCCGTCGTGGGGGCCAAGGCCCGACGCCCTTCCCCCGCCTCCCCTTTCTCTTCCTCCTCGTCTTCTGCGTCTGCGGTGGTGTAGTTGTGTGACAAAAACTCCAGGAGCGTCTGGATCCTCCGGCCGTCACGCATCCCGCCGTACATCTCGAGCAGGGACTCGATGGCGTCCGCGTTGCCGAGGTCCGTGTCGAGGACGGCCCGCAGGGCGGCCTCCGCGCGTGCGAAGTCGGACAGCCGGCGGTGCCCCACCCCGAGGAGGTAGCGCACGTGGTTGACGTCGCGCAGCGTCGGGCCCACGCGGCCCGCCTCTCCCCCGTCCGCGCGCAGCCGCGGGAGTTCCTCGGCGAGGTCGCGGACGGCCTCCGCGAGGCGGGACGGCGGGCTCTCGGACGCGAGAACCACCGCGCGCGCGGCCGCGACCCGCGGCGTCGCGAAGCCGTCGAAGGCGGGGGGGGCGAGGGGGGCCGGCGCGGGCGGCGCGGCCTCGCGGGGCCGGGAGACGCGCGCGTAGGCGACCATCCGCCGGGGGTGGTTGGCGGGGTCCTGGAGGTAGCCCGAGGGGGTGTCCGACAGCGTGTGCTCGAGGAGGTTGCGATAGCGCAGGGCGCGGGTGGGCCGAAGGGGGGCCGCGGAAGGCGCCGCGCCGGGGAATAGATGCACCGAGAAGAGCGCGGTCGGCCGGACGCGAGGGGCGCATCGGAGCAGTACCCGCTCGCGCAGCATGGGGAATCCACGGTGTGTGTGTGTGGGGGGGGGGGTTGAAATAATAAAAGCGGTACGAGCCCCTTTGGGTACAAAGAAGAAGGGAAAATAAAATACAAAAGGACAACATAGAATTCCCCCCCAAAAAAAAATGAATATACAAACTTACACAATACTAATAATCGTACGTAATTGGGCCACACCCATAGTGCGCCAAAAACATTAGAGAAACAAAGATGAACTGCTGTCCTCCTTCCTTCTCTTCCTTTCCCCTTTTTGTGCAGCAAAGCAGCGGATTGTACACAAGAGTCAAGAAAAAATGGAGCAATCACGACAGGGCCGGCTTCACCGGTAACGGCATCGCCTCGAAAAATGGGGATACGTATGGAAAGTTCCGCGTTTGCAGGGCAAAGACCTTATAACTCTTCCCCATCTCCTCCTCATCCATAAGTCGTCGATAATTTTGTAGGATCTTCATCGCGCTCTTCGTCTCCTCGTCTTTAATGACATGGGCAAGTCGGACGTCGATTCCGTTGTACTGCAAAAAGTCGTGTTGGGTGATGATTGGGAACCACACCAAATTCCGCCGCGCAATCTCCAACCGCTCGAGCGCCCATCGCAACTGGTTGAACGCCACCCAGCTCGACAAGTCCACCTCGCCCGGGGACAATAAAGGGTCCACAAAGCGATGCCCGCGGATGCCGCGCAGCGTGTTCTGCATATTCTCGTCCTTGCCGTAGTCGATAATCAAGCACGCCGCCTTCTGGCAGTCGATCATCTTCTTCATGAGCAGCTCCATGTGCTGCATCCCGACTGCGTTGACCTCGATGCAGTCGCCGATCTCGCCGTTCTTGCGGACCTCGTCGGGGATGAGGTAGGCCGACATCGACCCCGACGGAGCGTGGACGAGGTGAAAGTGGGCCTCGTTGGCGGGGTCCTCGTCGACCTCGACGCAGGTCTCGACCCAACCCCGCTCCGTATAGCGGAACTGCGCGACCGGCAGTGCGTCGAAGTACTCATTCGCGATGAAGATGGTGGGCTCGAGGGTGAAGGGCAGGCTCTCGAGGCTCATCCACCACTTGATCCGGCCCTGCGCGGTCTGGAAGTCGCGGAGGGCTTTCTTCTGCTCCTCCTGCCGCGCCGCGCCGACCTCGATGAGGTGGATCTGCAGGAAGTGCAGGAGGTGGGGGTTGGTATAGCGGATTTGCGTGAGCATCGTCCGCATGAGGCTCCCGCGGCCCGGGCCGAGCTCGACCAGGTGTACCACCCGCGGTGTCCCCATCTTCTGCCAGGTGTCCATCACCCACGCCGCGAGGACGTCGCCGAAGAAGCCGATCTCCGCGGCCGTGATGAAGTCCGCCTTCTCGCTCCCGATCACGTCCTTTTTCGTCGCGTAGTAGCCGTACTGGGGGTGGGTCAGGCAGTCCTTGATGAACTGCGTGAGGGGGTAGTAGCCCTGCGTCGCCGCCTTGTTCGTAAGCTCCACGCATAGCGGCGTCTTGAACTCCTTACGATTCTTCGAGGCGATGGTGTCCCGGTCGGGGGTGGACATCTCGCTGGCGTGGAGGTAGACTAAGGACGGCGCGGTCCGCTGAAAGGCCGCACCGGGGAGTCGCGATAGAACACACCTGCGAAACATTGGAATTGACTTTAAGATGGGGCTCTGCCTCTTTCTTCGTTACCCAGTTTTGGGGTGTCCTAATATATCGATTCGCTTTGCCCCCTCTTCAAGGTTTATATTTGGGGGGGAGGATATATACCCTATGGGTTGTATTTACTCCGCTTTATTCTCTCTAATTTGGGTATAAAAACTCAAAAGACGTGAAGTGAGAGAAAATCCATCACAGAATTGAAGTGTGTTGTCCGCACGACACAAATCCCCTTCGCTCTACATTCAAAATCATAACGCCTAAATACAAGCGAATGCAAAAGAATCGGGGGGGGGTGAGAAAAATTTTGGAATATTCATCAGGATAGGAAACATCTATATGTATACAGAAGCACGTCAATCTATTTGTAAATATTTCCTGTAAATGAATAATAGTATTGCGCTCAATTTGTGTCCCCATTGCCTCTGAAACGTAAAAAAAAATGAAAAGACACGAGAAAGCACTGTTGCTTTCGCCACTACCCTCAGTAACTACTGTGTAGGGAGTAGCAATAAGAACTATGCAGGTAATCCTCTCTTAAACAAAGCAACGATGTAAGAAACACCAAAAAAAAAAAAGGCTTTCGAAGTACCAATTTGCAGGTATACCGTACCAAACAATGAATCTTAATCTGGACGGGGAATCCCTCAGAAAAGATGGTTTGCCCATATGAATCTCAAATGTAGGGGTTATTTCCACACAAAATCGATCTAGAAGCCGCGTTGGT
Organism: Phytomonas francai; assembly: GCA_001766655.1. Lineage (NCBI taxonomy): Eukaryota > Euglenozoa > Kinetoplastea > Trypanosomatida > Trypanosomatidae > Phytomonas > Phytomonas francai. The sequence continues at coordinate 213,046 of MJCC01000003.1, forward strand.
GGCGTCATACCACAGCGTGCCCTAAACCAGGTGTTCGGAGTCGGTTCGCCCTCCATATTGCCTGAGAGACCCGTGCGCCGCCGGGATCAATCTCCCTCAAGCGAATACCCATCGACAGAAGAAATGGGGATCACATCCTCGACCTCTTTTACGTCCTCTGAAGTGGTGCCCTCTCCGCTATACAGCTCCCATCCACCCTCACAGTCGGGGTGCGTGCCTAACGAGGCGCCGCCGGGGAGCGTCGTGATGCACTCGACGTCCTCCGCCTCCATCGTCCCGGACCCCCCCGAGGTGTCCGATCCCTCGGAAAAGGCGAAAAAGTCGCCCTCCTCCGCCTCCTCGTCCTCCTCGTCCACGATGGCGTTCGTAATGGGGGCCGACTCGTCCTCGGGCGGCAGGGCGAACGCGGCGGACCCCTGCGGGGGCTGCGCGCGCAGGCGAAACGACCGCGGGGTCGTCGGGATCTTCTTTGGAATGGATCGCCGTTGGCGTACGGGGAAGATCTGCGGGGGGCGATCGCGAATTGGGTCCGGAAGGGGCCGCCGTGGGAGGGGGCGTCGGCGGGGCCCCGCCGGCCCGCCGGGGGTGCTTACGGAGGAGCTCGAAGAGGCCGTCGACGGCGTCGTCGTCGTGGAGGCGGCGGCCGTCGAGGAGCCCGCCTCGCGAGCGAAACGCGCCTCGCACATCTCCGGCGGGCGGCTGTGCGGCCCCGCCGTCGGCCCCCCCGGCGAAGGGCCCGCCCCGCAGCCGAGCGCCCGGCAGGCGCACACGCAGTGGGGAAAGGCCGCGGCGAAGGCCCGCGGATGCGCGAGCGCGGGGCCGGGAAAAGACGAGGCCGGCGGGGCCGCGTAGGGGCACACCACGCACGGGCTCCCGTACAAACACGAGAGCAAACACGACGCGATGTAGCCGTTCGTCGACACGTAGTCCGCGGGGTCGACCCGGGCGAGCGTGAAGGGCGCGATGCCGACGGCGCACGGCCAGTCCGCCGCCTCCCACGCCTGCGGGGCGTCGTCGAGGACGGCGACCGCGCGCGGGCGGCCGCCGGG
>MJCC01000003.1:214239-232141 GCA_001766655.1 Phytomonas francai
CGCGGACCCGCCCTCGCCGCGCAGCTCCGCGGCCGTGATCAGCGCGCGGTCGGGGTGGGGGAAGAGCAGCCCGGCGGGGTCGAGGACCTGCGCGACGGCCGCCCGCGCGCGCGGCCCGGCGGAGCGGGTCACCAGGATCAGCGGGACCCCCCACTGGACGGCGAGCGCGTGCAGGAGCTGCCGGATGCCCGGGCGAACGTAGAGGACCTCGCCGGCGGGGCTGTCGTCGGGCCCCGCGCGCACGGCGTACCGCACGAGCGCGCGCTCCTCGTAGTGCGCCGTCCTCGCCGCGAGCCCGAGGCCGGTCGGCCGCGCGAAGAAGCCCGCGAGGAGATTGTTCACCCCGTACGGCGAAACGGACGGCGGGGCCCCGGCCTCCGGCGCCCGCCCCGCGGCCTCCCGCGGGTTCGTGAAGCCGCCGCCGCCCGACAGCACGCAGCGCCGGCGCTCGCGGACGGAGAGGGTGATCGCGTTGTCGAGCAGCGTCCGGTCCATGTCCACCATCACCGCCTTCTCCCCCTGCAGGGACTCCCACAGCGGCGAGATGTAGTGGGAGAAGGAGACCAGCGCGAACGAGGAGGCCGCGCGGGCCTCCTCCGGCGGGCCCTCCGGGGCCGCCCGCACCGCGGTGCTCAACCACAGCAGAGGCTCCATCGCGACCGCCGCGATCGGCTTCGCGCGGCGGCCGTCCACGAGCATCGCGTCGAGCCGCCGCGAGCGCGCGAGCCGAAACTCCGACCTCAGCCGCTCATTACGCCACTGCCGGGCCTCCGCATCGGGAAGCGGGCGGCGAGGGTGCTCCGCCGAAGGGCCCGCGGCCGCGGCCACGTCCTCGGCGCGATCGGCCGGAAGCCCCCCCTGCAGCCATGAAATGCTCCCCTGCACGCCAAGGTGCTCGTACTGGAAAAAGTAAAAGCGGTTGGACTCGTCGTCGGAGAGGGTGCCCTGGGCCGCGCCGCCGTCCACGGCATCCGTCGGCGCCCAATGCAAGCGATCGTGGAAGCCGTGGTGCGCACGACTCTCACGAACGGCGCAGACGACGACCTCCGTAGACGCCAAAAGCGCCTCATACAGGAGTGCTCGACCTTTGTAGTTCACCGCCGCCCCCGCGTAGGCGCCTATCTCGCCATTCAGGTCCTTGTAGGGTGGATAGCCGCCCCCCCCGCATGGGTCGGCGGTCGCCGTGAACGTGATGGTACCAACATCACTGCAGAGAAGCTTCAACGGCAGCGTGATAGCGGTCGCCGACGAGGAACGCAAAGGATGATCGCGCACTCCGTCAGCCGGCGATTCCTCGGCCTCGTCGTGGTTGGCGTCGGCATCCGTACAGGCGTCCTCGGCGGCCCCCCCACCCAGGTCGGAATCCCCGCCCCCCAGACCGCGGGTATGGCTGGGGTCGACGAAACCGTCCCGGGGCTGACCGCGCGTGCACCAAAAGTACAGCCGAGCGTAGAGCTCCTGCGCGAAGCTGAGGTCCCCCTCGCTAGGGCTCCCGATGTGGTCTTTGGGAGCGCCCGCCGTGAGCTGCTTCGGCACGCGCCGCGTTGGCCCAAAGGCCATCCCGCCAGCGGAAGGCATGCGAATGATCTGCTCAAAAGACGAGAGCATAGGGTCGATCGCGAGGCGAGCCTCCGGCTGCGTTGCCGCCGCTCTCGGAAGTCGCCTCACCCGCGCCACCTTGGACGAAAAAGGCTGAGGACCCGTTGAGAGGGCTGCCGAGCCGCGATCGCAGAGGCGGCGAAGATCCTGACTCACATGAGCGGCAGCCCGACCATCGCCCCCGTGCGTCGTCCCGCCGCTCTCCTCTTGATCAAAAGGCATATTGATGCTGCACCAGTTTGAGTACACCACAAAAAAATTCATTTCCTCTTCTTCTTCCTCGTCCGCGTCTCGCGGGCGCTCCTGTTCGGCAGGAGAAGAGCCCCTCACAGGGGGTAGTCCGCCACCGCCTAAGTCGCATTCGGAGGATCCGCCGGGGGTGGCCTCCGGGGGGGCCCTCACCCGGCGGAGGCCTTCGCCCGCACCGCTTTTCTCCGCAGGGGCCCCGCGGTCGCGGCCATCGCGCGCTTTTCTCCCCGCGGGCGCCGAATCGAGGGGAGGTCGGGCCCCTCCGCGCACGTCCGCGGCCCCCCACAGGGCGCCCGCCGCGTCCGCGCACGGCAAAAAGAGAAATTTACGATTGCCAAAACACGGGACGACGTGCGCGCAGCCGCCGACCGCGCGCCGGGCGATCACAACAAAACAACGCCCGCGGTAGGCCTTCCGCCGCCCGGCCGCCGAAGAAAAGGAGGCGGAAAGGGAAGTCGAAGACGACGAAGAAGAAGTGGAGGAGGAAGAAAAGCCGCATGGGGGTCCGAGCCCCTCCTCCCCCTTCTTCGCCGCCGCGCGTCGGCGGCGGTATTGGTGGTACCTCTCCGAGTCCCCGACGGGGCTCTCGTCGTCGTCGTTCCGGACCTCGTCGGCGTCGAGGACGCAGCGGGACATCAGCCGAAAGGCGCACCCCGCGGGGTCCGAGTAGGCCGCCTGGTACATGAAAAAACGCAAGGGCACGCGGAGCGGGGCCCCCCCAACGCCCGCCCGCGCGAACCCCGCCGTGCGAGAATGGCCCTCGGCGTGGCCCGGCCGACGCCGCTTTTGCGGGCGCCGCCCTTTTCCTTCTCCCGCGTCGGGATCGCGCGCGTCGTCCTCGATTTCGGAACTCCAACTCTCGGAGACCTCGCTGGCGCCGTCCGAGAGATCGACAAAGCGATCGCGATCGTCGTGGTGTTGATCCTTGAGCCGGTGGAGGGACATCGCCGTCGGGTCGCCCGATGCCGATGGCCCTGCGGGAAAACGGCCCGAAAACACGTCCACCCGGTCGCGGGGGTAGACCGCAGCTGGACGGGGAGGGCCATCGCCCTCGCCCTCGGGGTATGTTCGCGCGAAAAACGCCTCCCACCCCCGCGCCGATAAGAGGGCCTCGAGATCGACCTGCTCCTTCGAAGACGGCCGAAGCCACGGCTGCAGGACTAAATCGTTCTCGTTATGCACTACGGTGATGCTCAAGTACTGACTAAAGAGCGCCGATACAACCCGCTGCCGTAGCCGCTCAACATGCCGGCCGACGTCATCCATCACAAATTGGAGCTCTTGGTAAGTGAGCCGCACCATTAACGGGGCCCGACGACGGGAATTGATTTTTTCTAAAATAAACGACCTCCAGCTAGATCGCTCGCATTGCGTTGCGGTGGGGCTTGAGGGCTTCTGGGGGGAAGACAGACGGTATTGCCCTCCTGCCTTGTCCACGTCCTCTTTGCTATCCGTCAACATATCGGTGCGTAGGCTATCATTTCTAGCAGGTAACATCTCCTCCACGATGCAGCTATCCGAAGGAAAAGAACCCTGCGCGATCTCACTTAGCGGGGTATCAGGTGGAGAAGAGGAATCCCCCATGTGGGTGGATCTCTCTTCGATGGGCGAAACAGCGCTGAAGCTCACGTCGGAATCGTGCATGCTCGGCCTTCTGACAACAGGTTTCCCTGCCATGGGAAGCGAACCTCCTTTTCCCTCATCGGGACGCTCATCCGCGCTCGTCGCGACCTCAGGAAACGACTTTTCCACCGGTGATTCCGCCAACAAGGAAGCATCGTATTGCCTTTTTCCCGCTGTGCACTTTTTCCGGCTTGGCGGGTTGAAGCCATGCCGCCGCCGCCGACGACGAACCCTCCGAAAGGCGCTAAAGGATTTAAAATGGCGTGAAATGGTCGCCTGGGCGACCAATTTGGCCCTCTCCTCAAAGCGACATTGCGCCACGGCCGCGGCCATCACCGCCTGCCAGGCCGATATGAGGTCGTGCGATAAATTGAGGAGGCTTCGTACGTAGTCCTCGAGCAATATCGAAGCGCAGCTGATCTCTGCCAGTACCGTGCAAAAGACCTGCAGCCGTCTCGACGAGATAACGGTGTTCGCCATCTGCGCACGCATCAGTACGAGGGAGAAGTTCACGGTACTCTGCGGATGCAAGGGATTTCCGACCTGGAAAGGCACCAGCTGATCGCGCGCGCCTGGGGAAGAACCAGCCCTGACGGGGTCGCCCGCAGCCCCCACCGTCCGCAGCCTATTCGAGTCGTTTGTCGTAAGCATGCCCACCCTATGTGAAATCTTTCCTATGGTATATACTGCACCTTATCAATTTTGTGTGTGTGTGTGTGTGGAGGTTGAAATTGGGCATGGAAGGAGGGAGCTATTCAATGAGGGCTGACGGTTCACAGGGGTACGGCGTGCAGCACGTCTCACACGACACTAGTCTTTGACCAACGAATGCACGCAAACTGAAAATTACTAGAAAAACAGCAAGTAAGAGGGGAAGGAAGGAATGATGCAAAGTTATCATTCGAGTAGAAATGGAATTCGTGTCCCCCATATACCCATTACGCGATCTAACCCAACATAAGTAAACTTGCGTGCGCAAATTCAAGGGTAAAAGCGCACTCCCGGCATGATTTATTTCCGGATAAATATTCATCAAGATAATGCGCTCTTCCTCCCCTAAGCTACAGGTGAGGAGTAAAAACAATTAAAGGAAGATGGAACGAAGGGAGAGACATCTCATGCGACAATCAGGCACACCATGCACAAAAAAAAATCACCCCTAGACTGTGAAAGCGAATAACCCATAATAAAAAAACTCGCACAATATTTTACCTCCTCTCCCCGCCCCCCGCCCCCCCTCCCTTCTATGACTGTAAATCCTTTTCTAGATGCTTCATCCTTTCCACCTCGTCCTTTTGTTGTTGAATTTCAGCGCGATCCATGGCTTCATGTATTCTGCTAATAATTTCACGTTTTGCACGCATTACTTGAAAGGAAGGAATTGAATTGTTGTTATCAAGGTTCATGAGTCTAAGAATCTCCTCAACATTACCCTGCATCGTACTCTCTTTGGCCCCTTCCAGAGAAGGAAGAATGTTTTTGATGGTGCCAAAATACAAAGTGACACCCAAAAGTATGCCGATTATACAATTCGTGAAGAAGCTGTTCTTCTCAAGCCAGCGATCAAGCTGCGCCTTGTGTTGAAAATAGCGGAAATGACAACGAAGAATTGGATCGATAACATACCAAAAGGAGTAGGTAGCCCACCTGAAAATCGCCGTCGTCTGATGCCCGGTATTAGGAATTCTGGAAAGTCGGCGGACACTACATGCGAGCATGCTGTTGGGAATTATATACGGAGGGTATTGTTCAAAAAGCCGTCCACCCCACCCCACCGAGCGTGTGTCTGCCTCAATGTTCCTCTACCCCTTCCGTCTTTTCTTTTAATTAGCTGTGATGAAATCAAAAAAAAAAAAAAAGGGAAGCACAGTTTCGTATTTCCTTGTCTTCCCATTCAATAAGATAATAAATACGGATTCCGCGAATCGATCCCATTTGCGTCACACAACCCTCCCCTTTCCTGTTCTTTCTGCTCGGATTGTCGGGTTCATGCAAAGGTCATTCCCCCACCCCGCCGAAGTTTTCTATGTAACGATCTGATCTACAGCCTGCAGGAAAACTGCATTAATTGGGTAATAAGATTGCGCATAAAACAAGTTAAGGAACAATAACAAACGTTAGATATTAAAATTACGAAAATATTTAGCCGTACCGTTTTCTTTTAGAAAAATTCTTACCCCTCTCCCTCTCTCCCTCGTCTGAAAACACCTCAAGAAGCACACACACACACACACACAGACACACACACAGACACACACAGACACACACACAGACACACATGCATGAATTACCCTTGAGACGCACGCCGCAACCTTCATTTGCGCCTTAGGAAGTCAATCAAAAGCTGAACGCCGTACCCTGTGGCGCCGGCCGGGTGAAAGCCCTGGGGCTTGTCTCCGACATCCGATACGCCGGCGATATCGATGTGCGCCCACTCCTTGCCGGGCTCCACAAATTGCGAAAGGAACGCGGCGGCCGTGCAGGAGCCACCGCCGGGCTTGCTCGGCGACACGTTCACCAGGTCTGCGAGGCCGCCCTTTATCAGCTCGACATGCTCGTCGCCGATGGGCATCGGCCACAACTCCTCGCCGCCCGTCGTCCCCGTCAGCATGAGCTTCTCCGAGAGCCGCGAGCTATTGCTAAAAAGCCCCGCGCGCCGGCTGCCGAGGCCCACGACGATGGCCCCGGTGAGCGTCGCGAGGTCGATGATGGTGTGCGGCGTCTTCGCCAGGCTCGCGTGGCGTTGGACGTAGGTCAGGACGTCGGCCAAGACGAGCCGGCCCTCGGCGTCGGTGTTGAGGACCTCCACGGTCGGGCCCGCGAGGCTCGTGAGGATGGAGGAGGGGGCGTAGCTGCCGGGCCCGATCGCGTTCTCCACGAGGCCGACCGCGCCGACGAGGTTCACCGGCAGCCGAAGGGTGGCGGCGGCCTTCAGCGTGGCCAGCACGACCGCCGCGCCCATCATATCCACGTGCATCCGCTCCATCGAACCGAACGGCTTCAGATTCAGGCCGCCGCAGTCAAAGGTCACGCCCTTGCCCACCAGCGCCGTGGAGTGCGAGGCGGCCTTGTTCCCAACGTACTCCAGCACCAGGACGTAGGGCTCGTGGACGGAGCCCTTTCCCACGCTGTAGAGCAGGTTCATCCCGGCCTCGCGGAGCTGCCGACCCCGCAGGACCTTCCGAAGCCGCACCCCCTCCGGCAGCACGTACTTCTTCGCCCACTCGACGTAGAACTCGGGGACCCCCTCGTCCTCGCGGAGGTTCCCCAGGTTCCGCGCGTCGTTGATGCAGGCCCCGATGACGGCGCCCGTCCGGACGGCCGCCGTGGCATCGCTGGCGACGACGATCTCCAGCGCGGGGCCCTTTCCGGCGCGGCCCCTCGGCGCGCGCGGGGGGCGCGCGGGCGGGGCTTTCAAGCGATCGTAGGCGTACGCGGCGGTCGCGGCGAAGCAGGCCGTCTTCTCGGCCACCTCCTGCGCCGTCAGCGGCCGCGCGGGGTGGAAGACGTCGGCGGCGCTCCGCACCTCCGCGCGGGGGGGGTGGATCGTCAGGTACCGCGCGCCCACCCCGCGCGCCCGGCGCACCGCGTTCGTGATCGCGAGGCGGTAGTCGCGAATATCGCCGCCCGCGTCTCGCCCGGCGAGAAGCGCGTGGGTCTGGCCTAGCGGGGCGGAATCCGCCGCGGACGTCGTGCGGCCCACGAGCTGGAGCTCGCCGGCGGCGCCCGTGAAATCCGGGGTCGGTCTCTCCGGCAGCTCGCCATGCTGCACCTCGGATTTGGTCACGAGGTGGAGGGCGAGCGCGGTCGCCTTGACATCCTTCGCCTTCGCCGTGGGAAGCTCCTCCAGCGCGAGCACCGGCGCCGCGATGGGGAAGGGGGCACGAGAAAAGACGCGACGCAGCATGAGAAAGTGCCCAGAATATGCCACGGATGCGCTGTACTTGGCAAAACTAATATGTATTTGTATCTAGCTGTATTCTTTTTTTTTTTTTTTTTTTTGGGGGGGGGGGGGGGGGAGGTTCTTGTTAGGCGTACGCGCTGACGATTATTCCTCTCTTGGAACAAAAATACCAGCAATTAGGAAAAAAAGACGATAATAAATGCAGAAGTAAAAATTTCTGTTTCAAAGGATCGAAACAAAAACCTGCTTTGCATACCGACCTTGTCAAGAATTGTGTAGATAGAAATCTAGCATTGCCAGTGAAAAAAATGTATGGATATATGGTAGAGCCCCCTCCTCTATTCCCATACTTTTACCCTCCATTTGTCTAATGCGACATTAAATAGTAATGCACATAGTAACGAAGCTGGATGGACTTGTTAGAATTACCGTTTTTCGTATACCTTATAACGTCAAATTTGATAATTAAATTCTTCAAATCTATGTTTGCTTTTTACATCTTGAACTCCTAATAATGATCATTGTTCTATGGTTGTATTCTTTTAAAGAATTGCACTTGAGCCCCAAAACGCTTATACGAAATCTAACAGCGATAAAAAGACCTAGGGCATATCTCTCTGACATTAACCGTTACAAAAGCATATATAATAGGTCGAATCGAGTGCGTGCTCGTATATATATATATATAGATATAGATATAGATATAGATATATAGATATATAGATATAGATCGATCGATCTATCCTATGAAGCACCCCCTACTCCCGCTCGCCGAAGAAGAACCCGCGGCGGAAGAGATCGCCGTAGCGGTACCCCACGCGGGTCCGCGCCCCGCCGCGCTCCTCCCCTGCGGCGTAGACGGGCATAAAAACGCGCGCCGTCACGTAGACCCCGCGCGTCTCGAGCCGCGTGAGCCGGAGCTGACGGCCGGGCTGGTAGAGGAAGGTCTGCAGCCCGCCAGGGTCCCCCGCCGCCGGGGGGGGGGTGGGGGGGCCCCCACGCGAGGCCGAGGGCGCGCGCGAACGTCTACGGGACGGCGAATGCCGCCGGGGCCGGCCCGCGCCGAGGTCCCCCGCGCAGGCCGGCGGGTCCACGTCGAAGAGCGCGGGCTCGCGGTCGTTCAGCGTGTAGGCGAGGACGGCGCCCGCCGGGGGGTCGTCGAAGGCGAGCCCCACCTCCGCGCACGCGACGCCGAGGACGGGCGGCGGCAGAAGCCCGCGGTCGCCGCGGCCGGCCAGGCGCTGCCGGCTCCCCTTCACCTGCCCAACGGACGCGCGCGCGCAGTCGTAGACGGTCGCGACGCTCCGGAGCGGGGCGCCCGGCTCGGCCTCAACGTCGACGGCGTCCTCGGGGAGGGCGAGGGGGGGGGAAGGGGACGGTGAAGGGCCCCCCCGAAGCCGCCGCGCGTCGACGGTCCAGGCGTAGATGAAGGCGACGTTCTCCTCGAGCGGGATGGGCACCCCGGCGTAGGGGCGGCAGCGCGCCTCGCTGAAGTGCACCCGCCGCCGGGCCTCGCTCTCGTAGACGAGCTCGAAGCAGGTCCGCGCGCCCGGCGGGTTCCCGCGCTCGTCGAAGTACAGCCGCGCGTCGAGGGCGCGGACCTGCATCGACGGCGCCGCGATCGAGGGGTCGTGGTAGGAGAACGACGCGGGCTGGACGGCGAGCGTGGCCTCGGCGACCGCGCTCGCGACCCCCCCGCAGATCGCGAGCGCGCGGACGGTCACCCGCGCCGCGTGCACGGCGCCGACGGGCAGGGCGAGCGTGAAGGGCCCGGTGTAGAGCATCGCGGGCTCCCCGCCGTCGACGCTGTACCGAAGCTGATCGACCTCGACCGGCTGCCCGTTCGGAACGACGTTGATGAGGGTCTGGGTCGTGACCGAGCCGCTCTCGGGGATGATGTCGGGGGGGAGGGGGGGCGCCTGCGCGCCGCCCCCTTCCATCGGCGTATAAACGGACAGCTGCCGCTCGTAGGAGCCTCTCAGGGAGGAATCCCGGCCAGCAAGGGGGGGGGGCGGGCTGTCGTAGCGGTTCGCCGAGTCCTTTATCGTGATCGTGTTCGGCATCCCCGGGGAGGTCCGCCCCGGCGAATGGTCCGCCGCTATGATATTGAACACAAACTGGTGAACCGTCCCTACCATCTCGGCCTTCGGGTACACCGTGTGGGCCTGTATGACGTACTGCCCAGGCATGACGAACTCGAGGGGCCGCGTGTAGCGTAAGAAGATATCGCTGTAGAGCGAATCATTTCCCAACAATTGCACGCTATCGCTTTGAGTACGGCAGTGGTTGGAATCGACATACCGGCCGGCTTTGCGGGCGATTGGTACATTCGCGGTGTGGGGATCCATAAATGTAAGGTTTATAAGAATATCACACTCTGGGGTATGCGTTAATTCGGATGAGATCAATCTAAGCATGACCACACACGGGCTAACGTGCGTCCCCGGAGCTGGTTCTGTGGCCAGTTCCCTCACTGTAAGGCGTCTATAACCTGAAAAGAAGGATTCACCTTCTTCTGAGCAGGAGTCCATTTCATAACTCAAGTGCTTTACTCTTCTCAAGCGACGGAACAAATAAATACTCATAATTACAACGATAACTAATAAAATAGAGCATAGAGCCCAAAGGACAATTATTAAGGTCCTTCTCGTCATTTTTAATTTTCAGTGAAAATGACTCCACAGCTTTGATATAGGTTTAAAGTTTGTCCGTGTTTTTTACTGGTCTTCTAAAATGAAAGGATAATTTTGTGCTCTCCCCTTAGCGGGAGAGGGGGGGGGGGAGGGGGGGATATTATCTAATACTTTAATGAGTCCCTTAGAATGTAGCAAAAAGGCAAACAATTAGGTAATTATCACAGCATGAAAAGCATTCGTGAAACACACAACGGCGTTAACCAAATCTCACTAGAATAAATGTTCCTTGGTCTCAGACACACTCCACTTATTATATAAAATGGTAGAAAAACAGCAAGCTCGTGGAAAAATAAAAACAATATGGTCTGGATGACGAACCTAAGTGGTTCAGGGTAAGCAGTAACGAGAATTTGTCACCCACGCTAGAGCTATCCTAGAAGACATAAATAGCTTAAGAGTATATATATATATATATATATATATACATATAACACTGGCTTTTTAGCTCCATCGATTGCCTTATAAGGCACATATTACTCTAGAATATTTCACACACAGTCGACACTCAGTTTCCCTCCTCATTCTCTTTCTAGTCATCAACTCGATTGTATATGCCGGAGGAGAGCCTTGGCTTGACGTAGAAGATCTTTCGGTTTGTGAGGGCTAGAATCCACAGAAGAAGTAGCAGGCACGGAGGATTTCAATGAAGGAAGGAAGCAGGCATAACTCTCATGAAAAGGCCGCGCTCGAATCTCTCCGGCACCGGTCTGCATCCGATGGCGTTTTTCTCCAGAGCTCCCGGCACAAGCACTATAGCTCACATCCCTCTTAAAGTTGCCTACTCTAGCCCCGCCTTCCTCTACGCTTGTACTGGTATTGTTTTCTGCACTCGAAGACTTGCCTTGAATATCAGACCTCTTCTTCGCCGGCGCCTCCCCCGAGGGGTTTGCCCAGAAGGTTAGGGTGGCCCCAACGTTTTCATCCCGGTGAAGATGTAAAAGTAGTCGTTTACGATTCGAAAGTGCTTTTTCCTGCAGTGCTATCATTTCGATTGGCTCCCGCACAGCGGGGGAAAGACCGATCTGTGTTGCCACCATCGCGACCCTCTCCCTTTCCTTTGCGCCGTAGAGATTATCGGCAACGCACGCGCATACCGCGTCGTAGACCAAAATCCGCGAGAGCGCCGGTGAGAAAGCCTCAGGTGAAATGCATTTCATCGCAAGCTCTGGGTTGGATCGGAACAAGGCGGCGTCATCGTTGTCCTCCATAAGTTTGTTGAATAGGGGCTCTTTGGTCGAGGAAATAACCTCTTTTGTGGGGTTTGCGCGTTCTTGGTGGTCCTCGGCGCGTGGGAAAGACTGCGTATGTCCCTCGGCATTATCGCCCTTGGATGAGCTTTCTAAAGTTTTAGGTGCCGCATTCACTTCCGTAGAGGCTGCGCCTGCCGCATTGTGCTGGGGACGAGAAGAATCGGCTCGCGAGGATCGGGGCGGCCCTGACATCAGCGGAACGGAATCCACAAACTTCAGGAGCTCCTGTTTGATCACCGGATAGGAGGCTTTGCAGGGAAGCAACGTATCCACGAGCCCACGAATGTAGCGCATTTCGTCCTGATGAAGGCCACCTCCAGTAGCGCACAGGAAGAGGGTCTTGACGTATAAATACGGCATCGGATAGGTCCCGATGTTCGGTCGGTACTTAAAGCCGTACATATTGTCATAAAGAAAGACTCTGCCCACGACGGAGGCATATGTATTCCGAAAAGTACGTTGGTAATTCAGCATTCATATGTATATAGAACTTGACAAATTTTGGACATGGAGGGGATCATTAAGGATGGAATAACCGAGAAAAAAATGGCATAGGAAATATTTGAAAGGCTTACACATGCACTGATTCTCACATGTGCTTTAAAAACTGGGCACCCTAAAAGTTTATTACACGCAGTATTGCATTCCTAGTCGTATATTAACGTTTCTTTTTTGTATTTTATTTCATAAGCAAACACACTAGAAAATAATAGAAACGAAATACCACAACAAATCTGGCATTCCTCCTCACGCTCTGTATAGCGAAATGCATGCAAGGATAAATATAGATAGATAGATCAAGAATAGATACAAGAATACAAAAAAAAAAGTGCTTTCGCTAATAACGATTAATCCTATAGATGGACACATATAAAACCAAGAAAGGATGTAAAAAGCAAATATATATACCTCTGTACATCTAATTATATTACAGAAGTTCACCCTCCACCCCACCCCTCGTCCTCCTTACGGAGCTACATGCTACTGTGGAAAAGAGAACTCAAATTAGACCAAAATCTCTTTTAGAAATCTGGAAGCCTTGACCGCTAACTGAGTAGCTTGAAGACAATGTATTGTCTCTCTTGGGTACGCATCCGCTGAAATGGATGCCAAAGGTTCATTTGAATGCCCTTTACGTTATAAATGGTTTCTATATTTGGTTCTACTAAAATGACAGAGATACTTAAAAATCTGGACTATGTACCCACTACTTTCAAAACAAAAATAAGAAAAGATAATCAAGAGGTATACAATAAATAGTCAAGAATGTCGAAGATATTATTTAATAGGTCAAAAAGAAAAGACAACCTGTGACCTTGGTTTTGCTTATGTGTCTTGGGGCTTATCCAATTAAAAAAATCTTTTCCGATATATATACACTTTCGACTGCTTCAATAAACCCATTAGCAAAAAAAAATTCTAAATGAAATATTTTTCAATAGCTTAATTTTACAAATATAGAATGGAAAATAAATTCACCCTCAGTGTACACTCATCTAAGGAGGATGGTATATAGCGATAATTAGTTTCCGATTTTATCTTAGTAAAAAAAATACCGCTGCCATGGTTCGGAAAATATAAATATATAATAAGAATGGTACGCATACAAATATACAAGGCTTTCCTATTATAGAATAATGTCATTTTAAATTACGCTGATACATTTCGGCTCGAGTTCAAACACGTAGCGCTCATACCCAGAGAATGCGTGACGAAAGCAGTGAGAAAATATAACATAGAAAGCAATATTCAACTGATTATATGGGAATAAACGGAAGCACTAACAAAAAAAAGACATAAAACTTTGCTTTACAGAAGGCAAATGAAAAATTGGTATCATATATGGTTATTCTATGAAATATCATGAATCAATAAAGAATACAGGACATCCAAGTAGATGAAAGAAATCTGAATCTCTTTAACTAAACAAGCAAAGGGTCATTAAAAAAACAGCTCATCCTATATCCTTTTTCCTCCACAATGCAAAATACACAAAAACTCTGGAGAAATGCTTAGAGCTCATTCTTATTAGTTTTTGAAAAAATGCAAATTAAATACAGGCTACAGGAAGAAAGAGTCGAGGCAACATGATGGGTAAGGATAGCTTCTTCCCCCACCCCCTCTTACCCTTTCTTTATCTCTCTCAGTTTCGCACCTCCAAAGGCGATATATATTTCTTATACGATGAAATTACTAGGAAATCATAGTTTAGCAACACTTCATCAAATCATAACTGAGTGATTCAATATCATAAAGGGGATTTGATTGTCTTAAACAAGGTATACAAATGTTGGATCCGATACAAATAGTTCAAAAATATGCTAACTGAAAAACAAGGGAATCCGTGAAAGACTTTTGGAATACATTATATATTAAAAATTTATGCAAAGATACATTTAAAATGTTTAAAAAAAAAAAAATTAAAAAATGCGACTATAATACCTGAGACATATTTATACCGGAAGCGCTCAACAATTGAACAGAGCAAACCCATTCTCAAACCTCAAAACACATTTTACAAAACAAGTTCACGTCACCCAAGATACCGCAAAAAAAAAAAAAAACCCTTCTCTTCTGTACTATTCAGGGATACTAATGCCTTGAGTTCCAATACAGACCACAGACAAAGAGAACCATAAAAGAGATCTTCCTCTCAACCGGCGATCTCACTAAAATCCGAAGAAATTCAGATCGGTCAAAGCATCGCTTCTTTTTCAAAGATTGCAGCCTGCGTCTGTTCTTTGATTAGCTCCCTTCTAGAAGCAAATACGGAAGCAATGCCTCACATCCAAGTCAAAAGTGGGGGGAAAGGCCTTTCATCGAGCTCGCTTGCTCTGTCCCCCCACCCCACCCCACCCCCTCTCGTTGGTAGTTTTACGCGCCAATTCGTACGGACGTCGACGAGGCCTCGGCGTTGTCCGGCGGGGCCGAGACGTACAGCCGCCCCTGCGCGTGGTCGGGGGGGGGGGTGGCGAGGCGGTACTCGGAGGGCGACGTCGCGGGCTCAAACGGCTCCCGATTCGCCCGCCCCGCGGGGGCGCTCGCGAGATGCCGGAGAATCGCCGAGGCCGACCCCGGCGAGGCCCTCGCGGCGGCCTCGTCCCCGCCCTTCCACACGGGGCCGGGCGACGGCGGCCGCGGCGCGGGCTCCTCGCCGGGGTCGGCCTCGACCCGCGCGATGTTCGTCTCGCCGACGCGGACGGTCCGCGGCGTCGAGGGCTCCCGCGCGGCCTCGGCGAGGGCGACGTAGCTCGTCAGGTTGTAGACGGCGGGGCCGCCCGCGGGGGGGGGGAGGAAATCGCGCGGGCCGCCCCCGCCCCCGCCCCCGCCGGGGCCGTCGCCGTCCACGGAAAGGCAGGGCAGGGGCTGCCCGCCGACCACGGCCATCCGCCGACGCAGCGCCACGCTCTCCCGCGCGATCGCCTCGAGGTGATGGAAGCCGTCGGGGGCCACGCAGACGGCCACCCTCAGGAAACCCCCCAGGTAGGTCAGGTTGCTCTCGAAAAAGGAATCGAGGATGCGCCCGGTGGCGAACACCTCGCTCTGCGTGATTTGGGTATACAACTTGTCAAATTCCTTCCGCCGATCCTCGAATTTTCGCTCGGCTGTTGCGAATTTCTGGTTCTGTCCGATGTAGTGCTTACTTTCGGTCAGGGGTTTCCTCTTTTTTTGGTAATTCGCTTCCTTGCGAAGGACGACATGCTTCAGAGATCGCACCTTCTTTAAAAGATCCACACACTCTTTCCCAACTTTGCACGCTTTCGTGGTCAAATCGTTGACCTTGTTCAGAAGAGACTGCGTCCCCAGGACAGCGTTTTTATTGTAGTTTTGATAGCCTTGACCGGCTTTGACCCGTCGCATCTCTTCCTGTAGAACTCGGATGGAGTTCCTAAGCTCAAAAACGCTGTCTCCATGGGCGGAGTCGGTGGAATTCCTATCATTCAGTTCGTTGAGCTTTACTGTCGCGTCGTTGTTGCGTAGGTACATTGTCAACTCTTGGTAATTATTCAGAATTTGTAAAAACCTTGAAGTGTTCTCAACAACAGACTCTGGGATTTTCCGGGTATCGCAAATCAGCTCCTTAATGATTTTGGAAAAGAGCTTTACTCGTTCATAACTAGCAATAAAGTTGCATTCGCTGTTCGAAGAAGGTCGGCTAGACTTACCCCCCATTTTGCGAGTTTATAAAATATTCCGCTTCGCGTTTTTGCACAATAGAAGAGATTATTTCCAAAGGAACAAAGGATGATCAAAAATAATAATGGAATGACAACTCTAAATACACCTAAGATAAAATACGTGGCCTTTTGGTTGTTAATATTTGTATATGTACTTCCTAAAATATATATTACCTTTCAACCTTTTCGAAACAAAGAAATACTAGTATATCTTTAGTTCAAAACAAAAAAAAAAAAAAGTGAACTTGAAGGAAAGGAAATTAAACCACTCAGCTAGTTAAAATCGTAGATCATATCACGTCCCTTAAATCGCGCTTGCTGATATCGTGAATACACGCACTGGATATTTGTAAACAACTCATTTTTAAAAAAAGCTTCTTTAATAGAAAAGTATACACCGAATAAAAATGACCTGAAGGGAATGTGGTAGAGCTACATATATATATATATATGTATATGTATATATATATGTGCATGTAGTTGGTAAGAAAAGTCAAGTTTGGCATTCCTGCCTCCAACTTTCCTTTCAGCTTCCTCATTCCACTTAGGCTACTTCTTTTCGTCGAAATTGAGACATAAACTTTGTTGCTAGTATGAAAAAAAAAAAAGAAGCATTAATTGGACGATTCAGCACGCAAGTAAAGAAGCGATATCAACAAAACCGATGTGAACACTTTCTAAATGAGGTGGTAAATCTGCAAAAAAAAAAAGGAAATATCAATAATTCGCCTGTTAGATGCACGCACAACGTTTTAGGCCCTGCTTTTTTTTTCCCAAGTAATGCTAAATACCAGTAGTTCATATCGTGTTGGTGTTGCGATGTTGTTCCACTATAATTCTCGCCCATGATGTCACACGAGTGAAGATGGACCGTACCCCAGTTCAAAAACACAGTGTCAAACAACAGCACCATTTCGGTGTATGGCTGAAATTATTTGTTTAACAAAAAAATCGAAGCTACCTTCTCATTTTTTTCCCTTGATAGGTTGAGTGGTTTACTCTTTCCCTAGGTTGGTTTCCCCTCTATTGTTCCCATTTCGTCTTCCTTTCCATTAGATACACTATTTACCCCCACCCATCCCAGCGATACGCATCGGACTTCATAACCAAGAAATATCGTCCTATTATTTTTCATGTACACGGTATCTCATTTGGTTGGCCTTAGTGTTTTACCTTTACCATCTGATAATACTAAAGAATAAGTAATACGTTTAAAAGGAAAAGATTCGCTCAAATTTCACACGCCTCGGATAAAAAGAATGAGGAGAAGCTAACCCCTAGCATTATCACCTTTAGCGCATGAATAAATTTACTGTTGCTACTTAGATGAGTGAAGCTTCTTGAATCCGCCTCGAGGGCTTAAGCACCGGATTTCAATTCTGCTGGAGGGATGCCGCCTCTTTCCCTTCCCCACACAGACACACACCTTTGTGGCTCCGATGAACAAAGGGAGTGAAGGTTGGAATGGGAAGGAAAAAAATAGCAAATTAGCTCCGTCCTCCCGATTAAAAATTTGCTCTTTTTTTAAAAAGCTTAGATCCATTTCACTCCATCTTTTAGATTCCAGTACCCGATTCCACACGCGCCTTAATACCAATCTTCTCCAGCATGCCCCCGATCACATGTGCCGTGGTTTTTTTCTTGTTGGCGGCGTCAGGGTTAGAAGTGGCGCGAGGCTTGTTGGTCGCATCGGCCGTACTCTCCGCCGCTACGGCGGGGGTGGAACCCTCGGTAATGGGATACTTTGGCTGTGCGGTGTCGTGCCCAGCCTTGTGTGGCACCTCATCTTTCCTCGGGATGCTGTCATAAGGGGCGTCAGCCGCCTGCTTGTTGCTCGGGGCATCGTCAAGCGCATCGGCGCGGGATTTGCGCCTGCTAGACCGTCTTGTGTTACTGTTCCCCTTCAGAGGCCGCAGTCCGTCGTTCACGTCCCTGTTGTCCGGCCCGCCCGCGTTGTCGTTGCTGTTTCCAGTTTTACCCCTACCCAAATCGCCCATCGTCTCCTTCTTGATCGCGGCGACGCTGGTGTTGGGGGGCAAGGAAAAATCGGGCTTGGTGGGAAGCAACTTTTCATAGCCCGCGTCCGCGCCGTCACGAGGCGTTTTCCTCTCAGACAACCCCCTCCGGCGATTGTTCCGATTCCCACGCCGGACTTTGCGGGTGGCATGGGCACCGGGGCCGTCCTCATGACCGGTGTCCGCCAACGCCCCCCCCCCCGCGCCCTGGAGCGGGATGCCGGTGCTGTCTTTCCCGCCGCCGTCGCCGACGACCGCGGGGACGGGCGGGCTGGTGTTCGACATGACGCTATTCATAGCACTGTGCGTGCCCATCGCGTGGCCGACGCCCCCGCGCGCGTTCCCCGGGCTCGGCAGCGCGCCGCCGAGGCCGCCGGCGGCGTTGCCG
>MJCC01000003.1:232191-251944 GCA_001766655.1 Phytomonas francai
CCGCGCGAGCCCCTCCCGCTCCTTCTGCAGCTTCACCCGGAGGACGTTGCGGGTGGTGACGGGGTCGTCCATGGCGGCGGGGCGCGGGCCCGGGCCGCGCGGGAGCCCCCCCCCGCGCCCCTCCTCCACCCCCGTCACCAGCAGCGGGAAGAGCGGGTGCGCCGCCGCGATGTTGAGGATCGGCTGGTGCGCGGGGTGGGAGCTCGGGAACCAAACCCCGGGCTGCCCGGGCGCCGAGGCCACCGCCGAGAGCGAGGCCGCCGCCGCCGCCCCCGACAGCGTCCCGGTCCCCCCGCTGTAGTAGTACTGCTGGATGAAGTGCGAGCAGAGCGAGAAGTCGGAGTTGCCGATGAAGGTCACGATCACCGGCGACTGACGGCAGCGCGAGGAGATCAGCGGGGAGGCCGTGCTGAGCCCCACCCGAAGCTGCGCCACCTTGAGCTTGATGTGCTGCTCGGAGTTGGCGGGGTTCGCGCGCAGCGCGGACTCGATCTTGAGTTCACCATCCCCGGTGGTGTGCAGGATTTGGATGAA
The DNA here is from genome assembly GCA_001766655.1 of Phytomonas francai. Lineage (NCBI taxonomy): Eukaryota > Euglenozoa > Kinetoplastea > Trypanosomatida > Trypanosomatidae > Phytomonas > Phytomonas francai. Next base: position 232,726 of record MJCC01000003.1, read on the forward strand.
CTCCGCCCACTCCTGGTCCGTCAGCGACTTCTGTGGAGGGTAGTACTGAATGAGAACATCGATGTCCATGAGGTCCACGGCGGTAAACGTATCCCAGCCCATGAGCAGCACCGACTCCCGACTTTTGGACTGCGTGAAGGACCGAAGCAAGTTATGCTGACGTTCAGGAGTGTCGCTGCGCAGAAGGAAGTACTGACGGCTATCCGGCATATTCATCTGGTTTCCACCAGAGGGTGGGGCGGTGGTGCCATCAGCGACGGAATATGTGCTTGTCGACAAACCCGGATCGGGGTTGGCACTATCGTAAAGCCCACTAAACTGTATTTTAGTGCTCAGCGGGCGAATGTCCTTGTGATGCGTGAGTAGCAATGCCCGGCGGAAGGTGTGCGTTTGCTTTAGAATCATCTCTAGCTGCTTCTCACGATCCTTGTCATCGAGGTAGAGCAGGTAGCGCATAATAATATTCTCCATGGGTGAGGTCGTGCCCGGCCCACAATGCGCGAGGGAGGCAGAAGTCGGTGATGTGTAGTTGTTCGGGAGCAGTGGGTAATGGCGCCGGGTGCGACGGCTCAACCTGCTGCGCACTAACGGTGAAAGAGAGGAGAGGGGACCCAAACACAGCCACATAAAATGAGGGGGAAGGTGTATGATGGGGATGGAGCGCCCGTGCGCACGCTCCGCCGCAATCATTATCCCCCCGAGGATGGAATGCCAATTAGCCTCGTCCGCCGTCCCGGGATGCAGCCCACCGATGTCCTCAGCCACAAGCGCCGCAATGTGGGGCACCACTCCAGCAAACGCCCTTGATGCGCTCTCCTGCTGCTGCTGCTGTTGCTCGCCCTCCACTCCAGAACCAAGATTCTCGCTGTGCTGTGGCGTGGCTAAGCCACGCGTGAAATCTGCCGAATACCACCCCAAGAAACCCCTCAATGTGGTCACAAGCAGAAAACCTGCAGCGGCGCTGTCGTCGTTGCCTCCCACGGGTGCAGAAAAGGAACCCTCTGCCGATGGCTCCCGACCACCCTTAACCCCGACGGCGGTTTCAATGGCATTCGAAAAGGACTCCTCATCACGCACTAGAGAAACACCAACCTTGCAGCGGCTGCCCACCCCCTTCGCCAGCTCAAACAGAGGCCCCACCGAGGCGTCGTTTGCGGCAAGGAGTATGCTCACCTCGATACCTCGCGCACCACCGGCCCCGATTCCACCCCGTTGATTCCTAGCACGGCTGGTGAGATTGGCAAGCAGGCAGTGCACGGCATAAAGCGTGATCAAGACCCGCCTCTCGTGGGCTGCAGAAGGTGTCTTGTACAACGGCAAGTTATGCCCCCCAGGTGTATTCAAGGCGTTGCTATTGTAAAGCCATATCGCCGCTGCGGTCCCCACGGTTGAGCTGCCTGTGGCACATCGGCCGTCAACAAGCACATCTGCAAAATCAGAGGTAGTGCGCGTCAAGACAGTGGTTAAAAGCGCGGTTGGCTCCAAAGAAAGGTCCTGGACGGTGTTGTGCAAAGTCGGATGCAACTTCCACTGCTGGATAGTGCTGTTCATGGTTGAAAAGCCAGATGTACTATGACAATTCATCACCGTATATTGGCTCCACGCTTTTAGAAGCAACTTTTCTACTCTCCTTTCCTGACTAAAAGACAAAAATTATAATCTAGTTATCTTGTTATATGAATATGAAGGATATTCGGAGCTTCCTTCATACACCGTAATACACACAGTAATGAAAAAATTAAAAGACAAAAAAAAACGAAACGGAATTTAAATTGCTTAAACTGTTGTTTTACCCACTGCCGTCACAACAGAATTAAACTGATAGCTAACGGGGAGGGAGGAAAGAGGGAAGTTTAAGGGATGAATTTTTTTTTTGAAGCTGTATCTGAACTCCCCACTCGACAAAGAGTAGTATAAGGATACAATTCCACAAAAAAAAAAACTGCTCATACAAAGAAAATACTCCAACGATAGACATACGTTGATAGAAAACTATACATATTAAATCATATCTGCAGCTAACATGAAGAACCTCGCTTCAACAAACTTCAGATACATCAAGCAGAGAGGTAGAGTGAAGATTTTTAATAGGAAATCAAAAATGCTTGTCGGATGTCCCTCCTCATTTTGACATATTTTTGAACGGAAAGGTTCAAAAAAAAGCCTTGCTGACTGAAAGAACTAAACTATAAACTATTTGCTCTTTTGGTGGCGTTCCCAATGGATTCCTCTTTTTGTTCCCTTTGCAATATACGCTTATTTGTTCTATAGAGGCCAGGCCAGATTGGATATTCAAGATCCACATTTCTGTGCTACGCGAAACACCCTATAGTGCAATATACGCTTTGCCAACCCCACACCTTGACGCGTCGAGCCATTCCTTCAGCAAGGAATGGTACGGTATGTCAGACGAGGAATCTTCTCCCTCCACACGCTTCTGTTCAGTCGATACCACCTCGTTCCCGTTTGGCAACCACTCACCACGTTCCGTGTCGTGTTGGGTGTCTGCTTTATGGTCGGGAGGCATTGGTGTAGAAGAGCCGTCCTGGTCCACAAGATATCGTCGGGAAATTGGGGCCGATGCGTCGGCGGACCAGATGGTCAAATGGGACGTCTTCGGGGATGGGGCCGCGTTTGAGGGCACCCCTTGGACATCTTCCGAGGTTCCCGGATGTCCCGGGGGCCTCCCCCGCGGATCCGCCCGGTTCTTCCGCCCCACCGCGCGGCGCCAAATCTGCGTGCAGCCGCCCTCCTCGTGCGCCTGCACGCGCGCGGGGGGGACGCGGCCCGACCCTGCCAGTGCGGCCTCCCGCATGTGCCGTAGGATCGGCAGGTCCGAGGCCGAGATGTTCTGCCATGGCGGACGGCGTACCCGCCGCGACGAGGCTGCCCTCCCAGAAGGCCCCCTCTCCCCCCTCTCTCCCCCCGTCTCCTCCGCGAAGGGGCCCCGCGCGCCCGTGTGGACGACGAAGCCGTCGTAGGAGGTCGAGATCAGCGGCGGGAGCAGCGCGCGCGGCACCGTCCTCAGCACTTCCCCGACGTCCGGGGGTGGGAAGGGGTGGCCGCGGAGGAGCGGCACCCGCGTCGACCGCGCGTGATCGCCGCCCTCCGAGCCCGACGAGGTTGTCCAGCCCTGTCCCAGGCGCACGCCGCACTCCTGCTCGAGGATTCGGGCCCCCGCGAAGGGCTCCGCCGGTTTGAAGCGGCTTATCTTCGCCACCCGATTCCTATGAACGTGGGTATACCAGTCATTCAACGATTCCGCGGTCTTGACGTTCGGCTTGGCGTCGATCAAATGCCGCAAAAGCGTCTGGTTCGCCTCTTGCACGGACTCGGCAAGCCTTCGGCGTTGCAACCATCGCCGCTGCGCCTGCTCGTTTTTACGTCTTCCCATTTCGTCCTCCTCGTCTGGGCTCCCACATATTTGCTGTGTGTGGCGCACAGAGTCCCTCGTACTCTCGATGAGATGGTTCAAAATCACTTGATTCTTTCGGTACAAGTCCTTTTCCTTTGCCTTGACTAGGCGCATGTAGCGAATGCTAGGCGTGCCAAAAGGCTGCGATCCGCCCGAGGCTTCCTTGGCATGGTCCTCGGCAAGTTCCACGCCTGGGGTGCCGCCTTGAATTCCTTTGGAGGGGCCCAGGCGGATACGCGCCAGACGCTCCATGTGGGAAAGATGCAGCATGCCTATCTCACGCTCTCTGGTGGTTAAGCGTGAACGGGTGGTGGACGGACGGCGTCGCGAAGCAGACCGCGGCGCAATGTTCATATGTCTACAAATGAAAATGAATGCCCTTTTCTACCCCCACCTAGACACACTTATTGAGGCTTTTTTGTGAATTCTGTAAAGCAAAACAAGGGGGTGGGAAGGGAGGGAGAGGGTCATGGTTAGAAAAATATCATCACCCTTCTCCAGAAACAGTGGCACTTCTCACAGGTAATTTGGATAGAGAAGGAAAATAAACGCGGTATCTAGTTTGAATGAATCCATTATCTAAAGAAGGTTAACAGTATACGTTTTGCTCTGGGCCCCACAGCCCATTTTCCCCTGAGCAGGGGAGGGGAGGGGGGTCTCCCAGACTCGGTTTACCATAGCTTTACAAAAAGCAGGAGATGATGTATAAAAAACAAAATGCAAGAGTCTACGCTCACTTGAGAGTCATTTTCTCAGTAGGGCAGGTGTCCAAAATCGTTTTGAGGAAAATGTAAATTTCGATTAAAAGGCATATAATAACTATTATAATAAATGACGCAGGACTATCCTCGGGCACAACTGTAAGCCTTTGAATTCGATCCCTGGAGAAAATAATGCATGACGAAAAACAATTTTAATCTATGGTAAATAAGAAATCTCTGATAAACGAAAAGGTCTCGTCTTCACATCCCTGAGTAGAGGTCTAAAACAGGTTTGCTTCATCGAGACGTTTAGAGGAGGAACGTGCATACGAAACGTGAATCTTCGAAAAATGCAACGGCCCCCCTTCTCTAATGTGAAATCTATGTGGATCAATATAGTCTATTTTTTTAATACCAGACGACGGTGCGACGATGGCATCGACATGAGCGTCTTCACTGTTGACACACTCCCAGAGGCTGTCCGCAGCTTCGAGTTTCTCGTCCCCACTCAAAACCTGTTGATCAAAAGCAACACCAATGGCCTCGACAGTTAGATGTTTTCCGGCATATATCTCAGACTCACCATTCGTCAGCCTTTTTTCAGGAGCGGGTGGGGATACTACCGTGTTGTTGTCGACCAGCTGCCGCAGGTGATTTAAGAAGCGATCGTAGAACCCACCGCCCTTCCCTAGACGTAGGCCTCTAAGTCGCTGAAAACACACACCAGGGGCAAGCACGACAACATCCACATTGCTGACCTCTGAAATCTCATCAAACGGATAGCACTCTTGCGAGTCGATAGATTCGCGATTATTATTATTCGGATCGATTTCGAGACCCCTGGGAAGATGCTGAAAATTGTCCCCCCTGATCCCGAGTCGTACAAGTCCTAGGGGCGACAGGTGCTCTGGAAACAAACGCCCCCAGTCCTCACAGGGTAAAATTTTCCGTGGATGCCGCGGGTTATGACTTGCCATACCAGGGAACCCGTTGCCGCGATTTTCACATCCATGGCCTGTGGCATTACGTCTTACAAAAAAAGACTCAAATTCATCGGTCTTCAGCTCACACAATTTCAGTGGGCCACGGATTTCAAAGGAATCCCTCAAGTCCTTGGCGTCATACAGCTCCACAAATACCATACCTCGGTCTAGTCGCTCGTGTGCATCGGCAATGGGGTAATGCCACTCTGCGAAATGCGCTGAGGAACTGTTTGGGGCGGAGGTCTTCCCTGGCTTCGAGACGATCCCATTAGGGTCCACCACCACGGGCACCATTACATAGACCTCTGTAGGCGCAATAGCAGAGTTGGATGTTTCACCCCGTTTAAACTCAGCTTTACTCAGCTGGCTCCAGGACCAGAGCCGCTCGAGTAGGGGTAGGAGATTAACTTCGTAATACAATGGTAGAGTGGCGCAGACGTAGAGTTGTCGCCTTTCCATCGGGAAGCCACTGATCCCTAGGGGCATCGCAGACGCTTTCGCAGTTTCCCTATTTTTGCGAGCATAACGCGCGTGTTCGGAATTTCCTGAAAAGAGGTACCTGTTGTACAAATAATTGAATAAAGTATCACACACAGCGTTGGAAGATCGCTCGCGCTCGTCTGGGTATGAAAGAGCCCACGACCGAAGATTCTTCAATAAATGAGAGCGCATTGCTCGCTTTGCGGCAAAGCAGTCTAAAAACTTTGTGGTAAAAGTATACATACCTATTTTAAAAATTCATGCAAGGGATAAAATAAAAATGGCTTCCCAACTTGGATGTTACCCTCATGCCTATAACGCAAACCAAATATATATCCTTCATCATAATGAAGCTCAAGGCAGGTAAGATACAAAATTTCCGCATATAAAACTACTCTTTCAGTGCCACTTACGGCTATCCATTTTCATTGAAGCCGGTAAAAACAAAAAAGGGGGAAACGATACTAAGACTAACGGAAAAAAATCGGTGAAAATCTGCTGTAATAAACGACAAGATATGTATATATTAAAACAAAACAAAAAATCAAACTACTTTATAGTCTTCCGAAGTTCATTAAAAATGGGTTTCAGAAAAGCCGTCTCCTCTGCCATTTCCGCACTTGTTCGCGAGGGCTTAGGGACCTCGCCCTCGGCCGTATCTGGAGCCACACTCAGATCCTCTGGTGAGTTGAAGGGAATGATGTGGGTGTGTAAATGGGGGACGGTCTGCCCCGAATCCCTTCCCTGCTGGATGGCCACGGAATAACTCACACCCGTAGACCCTCGCAGCGGGGCATGGTCTTGGCACGTACGGTTGTGAACCTCATTCAGCACGCGAAGGGTCAGGGCCATTGTGTGGCCCCAGTCCTTGAGCTCCTCCTCGGTGAGGCCATGAATTGTTCCCACACAACGCAAGGGCACCACCATGAGGTGGTGTGGAAGAATGGGCCGGAGGTTCACCATCACGCAAAAGTGCTCCGAGCGGTACGGGATGCTGACCCCGACCAAAACCAGAAAGGGGTAAAAGGTGAAGACGGAGCTGGGGCCGGGCGAGGAGACGGATATTTGGACATTACTTTCGGACTTCAATCGCGCGTTGGCCTCTCGTGCAAGGGGGTCAGAATCGAACTTGGCCTCCGGTGTCCTCGCGCGCGGGCTGTCCGGAGACAGTCCCAACGCCGCCTGCGCGTCTGCCGCGGAGTGGGCCGGTTGGCTCCGCGTTTGCCGGAGTAGTTCGGCAAATCCGTCAATCTTGGACGACCCGTCAGGCCCGACCTGGTAACACTTGAGCAAATCGTAGATTAGATTATTCGGGATAAAGTCCCCATTGACCCGCTCAACAACGTGGATACAGAGCAAGTTTTGTATATTTTCTTGAGGCGGCCTTGCCTCAGACTGACCTTGGGTGTCTGGATCTGAAGTGGTCGAAGCGGGAACTGTCGAGTTCCCTTGGAAAGTGAAGTTGATGGACTCCGCGGGATGCGTAATAGCACGGCAAAGCACAAGAATCTGGGTTATGTCCTCGTGAACGAGGCTGTCAATACTAAATTTGAGTTCAGCCACCGAAGGGTCGCGCTTCGCAGCTGAAACCGGCGATGTATTTTGTGGCGGCAATAATTTCTCAAGAAAGCGCTGATAACTTTTGCAGCTATTGACAGCGGTAATAATGTAATGTCGGTCGGGTAACATTTTGGAGACCGCCATAGTAGGCGGCAATTTAGCCACGCGCATTTTCCACCTTTCAAAAGCTCTTTTTTTTTGCAATATATTGTAAAAGTTTACAACTCTTCGATCAATAACTATAAGTATATATACAAATGTATAAATATATGGGCGAGGGTTGTGTTTTTTTAGCGTATAAATTCCATTTCAGTACATATATAGTAAATTCAATACTAGGATAAAGAATAAAAGTGTCCAAGATGGAACCGCTACTCATTTTCCCCCTCTGTTCGTGTCATTTATATGCGTGCACTCCCACCTCACCCTCGTGAAAATTAAATCTGCTCAGAGTTTTGTGTAAAATAATAAAGAAGGGTGAGGGGGGTTTTTTCCCCTTTCTTATCGTGCGTATTACCCAGGAGGGGGGAAATTTATCTAAAATAACTCAATGAAGCATTCTTGAATATTTAGTCGTTTACTAGGCACCCTTGTTATGAAACTTCAATGCATCATAAGTCTGCTTTTCTTTCATGAGTGTCGCAATCAACGCGGATTGTGCGTTCTTAGTCAACATTTTATCTGAGCGGGATGAAATTTCGTTCGGAATCATCACCATGATGAAACTAAAAGGCAGTGGTAGGGAAAACTCAATATTTTCCAAAAGAGGATCAGATGCGCTCTCTTGATTTTCTTTGAAAACATGGAGAGGCTTTGAGCCCTCTGGCGATGGGCTCAACTCCTTTGCAACACAGATAGTAGAAATATTTCCAGAAGAAACATTTGCTCCATAAGAGGAATCTGATAATTGGCCCCGTCCGCTTTTCCTAAAGGCATTATTTCGTTCACAGATCGTCTTCACCAACCATCTGCGAATGTACTGAGGTACTAGTCTCTGAAGTTTGGTGTCGCCCGCGTAGAGATCCTCCCGAGTCATCATCGTACGATAATTTATGGAACCAACAGAGTGAGCCAAGTTATTATCGCCACCAATTGGATAAGTTGGGGGGTGAAAGGGCGCAACCAGTGGCTCACCTGAGACAGATGGAATCACACAAGCTGAACCGGGATTCGCGGCGTTTGCATCGATGAGGGCCTTGATAGAGCACAAATGTACATCACTGTCGCGACCAGGATTAAGAGCACGCTGCAGTTGCTCCATTCCTTCAAAAAACTTTGCACCTTGATCGTAGCGATCCTCGTAGTAGAATACACGTTGTGGTTTCCACTTTAGAATGACATCAAAAAAAGTGTTCAGCTTATATTCGACAGTCCCCGCCGCCTCAGACTGTTTGAGATAGACGTGCTCGATATGTCGAAGTAAGCCTATATGATCCAACAAGTACTCGATACGTCTCCGATACTTTTCATCCCGACCCGTCATAACGAAAAAAAGACGCTTCACCGTGCCATCGCCATTTGTGTGCTCTTGAGAGTGATTCACGGAATTCCATTGCTGAGATTGGCCATCGGAGATCCCATTACAGGATGAGGGTTTCCCCGCGATAAGAGCACGAAACCAGTTCACTACCGGCGTGACATACCATATCAACTCAGCAGGTTCAGCCGGCACGGCCGGTGGAGAGAGAGTAGACAGACTCTGAAACCACCCATACCCACCCGAAGTCAACGGCCCTAAAAGCCTCCCATACACTCCTGGCCCGTATTCTGCGTAAACGAAACCTTTTTTGGGTGTTGGGGAGAAGAATAATGTCCCATCAAAGTCAAAAATGTGGATTTCCATGACGTTAACCTTCAATATTCAGAAAAATGTAAATTTTGAAAGAGAAAAGTCAAGGCACCCCCTCACATCACATGTATTGCAAGACGAAAGGCGTTCGCGTTGATCGTCGGTTTCAATTAGGGTAAGGAGTCAAAATAGTACCTCTTATAGAAAATATCTCATACCCCTCCCCCCCAAAAAAAAAAAAATCCATCCATTCCATTAGATGTCCTCATCCGCCATGACGTGAAGCCCATTCAAGGCAAACGGGGAGCGGTTAAGCTCCTCCAGTAGAACACCGACCGCCTCCGGCACCGCATCCTCCTGCTCAAGCTCATACAGACCATCGAGCCGTTTGCGCATCTCCGGGTGGCTTTTCTTCTCAAAACAGAGCACCACGATCTTCTCCCGAATCGTTTGGTGAACGCGGGCGAACCCGATCGAGGAGACCGCCTCGACCCACTCCTCAACCCACCTCCGTCGGCGAGAGCCCTGCGTGCGCGTGCTCACGAGGACCAACACGCCGCCCTCCTTAAGACTCAGATACGCGTTCACGCAGGCCCGATAGCGAAGACGGGCCGAGGGCAAATACGACAAAAAAAGACAAAAAAAGACGGCGTCAAAGGCCTCCACGGCGATCGCCCGGACCGCCGGCCCCGCCTCGCCGGGAAGGGGCTCCGCGTGAAGCCTCAAATAGGGCGCGTGGTCGCCGCCCGCGGGCGAGGAAAGGGGCCGCCGGAAGAAGGCCACGCTCAGCCAGTCGCCCTTCCATACCTGTCCAAAAAGCGGCGGAAGCGAGGGAAGTGAAGGGCCCCGCGAATGCGCGGAGGGGCAGAGGTCCAACGCCGCGACGTGCAGGGGGACGGCGCCCAGGACGGTGTGCGCGAAGGACTTCCCAAAAAACGGGCCATAGCAGCTGCCGACGTCGAGGGCGTGCAGGGCGGGCACGCGGAGGGGGGAAGAAAAGGGGGAATCGCCGCCCGTGAAGGCCTCATCCGCCGGCCCAAGGCCGCGAACGCGCCGCATCTCGCGGACGTACCGCATGGATTGATCCCAGGCGTTTGGGGGGGGAGAAAAGGGCCGCGTGTGCGCCGACCCGCCCGTCGGCGGTGCCGCTCTCCTGTCCTCAGGGGACAACTGCAGGATCCGATCCTCTATTTCAGCCTTCGTGGCCATTCGCGCGTGCTCTCGGAAGAAATCCCGTCGCCAAGGCTTCAGCGCACGAGAAAAAACTAAAGGTAGTTCGTGAAAAAGTAATTGGGGGCCTTCCTTCGTCTCTCCGCTAGATGGACGTCCGAGATAGAACGCCTCAACACAGTCCAGTGAGGATTGGATCCGGTCATCATAGCGACGCTGCCGAATGTCCTCCAGGCAGATTCGTTCGCCCTCTTCGGTCGCGGTATTTGTAGACGCCGTGCTCGATTCACGAGAGCGCTTTCGACTCGAGACCACATCCGTAGAACCTGCAGCTGCTGTGAATGGTACCCCACTAATCGTAGTGGTAGGGGGGCGACACCCCTGATCCTTCTCTTCGTACTTTCCTGATTTAGTGGAATTTTTTAGTTGGGGTAAAGGAGCCTCCCAGTACTTGGTAGCGAGGCAGTGCATGGCCCGTGCGTAGTCTTGCAGCCTCTCTCTCTCTTCCTTGGAATTTATAATGCGCTGCCATAGATTCAAATCATCATCACTAGTTTGACTACTGGGTTCATGAACCCCGCCATCTTTTCGAAACCCTTCTGAAGCACCTGATTCGGAATTACACTCACGAAACGAGCAAAACGCGCGCTGGAGGTGGTAGTGCTGTTGTTTGATGCATTGAGACCATGCTAAATGAGGCCTGACAGAGTCAGAAACAAGTGAGGGGAGTTCATCAGTTCCTTCGTTACTTTCCCCTTTGCATTTCATTTCACTTTCGTCAGTGTGACTCTCCATCATCAACTTTCTCCGACCATTTTTTATAGGGGAAGGAGGGGGGGAATATTGTGAGTGGGTTATCCGTATATCATTTCAAAAAAGTGGGGGAATGGGTAAAGATCAAAGGAAGCTCAGAGGCATGAATTATTCATAATTTGGAAAAAAATCAAGAACACGCTATTCATTAATAAAAACTTGGTTTCTACTTGTCTCTTTTCTTGCATGCAAAAAAAAAAATAGTGTTTCTTCTTCCATTGCATTCTGAAATAGTACGTCTTAATTTCTCAAGGAGAAATCCCTTTTTTGGGGAAAAGCAGATTCCGAAAACATGGAAAAGAAGACCATTAGTCCATGTATTGCTCGCCATCGAATGAGTCACACACGACATCTAGGTCTTCCCGTCTCAGCAATTCTTGAATGCCTTCAATAGAGTCCGTTGTGCCACAGACATTGATGGATTTAAGTGACTTGCAAGCTGCCATAAAATTAACATCCTTTACGCCAGTTAATTTTATATCTAACTCCTCTAAATTTTCGCACTCCACAAGGCCGGCAATGCCTTCATCCGTAATGGAAGTCTGTGCACAAAAAATATGCCGAATGTGGGGGCAGGTCTGTAGAACATTCAGATTGGAAATATGAATACACCTTGTTAGGATTACCGTATCCAGATTGGGTGCATCCCTAAGAGCTAAGATCCCGGTATCGGTCAGACTGGATGCCGGGGCATCCAAAACTCGAAGAAACTGCATCGAGTCGAGAAAGGAAATGTCTTCTATGCTGGAGTTAGCCACACGGAAGAGTTCTAAGTTCCTGCACTCAACAAGCACATCTAAGCCCTCGGTTAGCTCCGTCTGGGAGATGTCCAAAAAGCGTAGGCTGTGCAGCATCCCAAGTGGCCCAAACCCATTCAATTTTTTGCAGTTTTCCAACGATATGTATTCTAAGCTGTTCTCTAGGAATGGGGCAATTTGTTCAAGAGTTTCTGTACGGATAGGGGTGTCAGAGAGATGGAGCGTTTGCAGATTGGATACCTCATCCCGCTGCGTAACCAACGCGAGAGCGCTATCGATGTGTGTACTACAAAGAGACAGCACGCGGAGATGGGAACCAAGGTTGAGAAGAAAGAAGTTCGAAGTGTCGTCGTATGCATTGCAGTTCTCGATGGTCACCTCCTCCAGCGAGGCAGCGGTCTCGATCGCAATCGCATTGAGATCGCTCAGTCGATGGCAAGAGCGAAAAATCAGAGTCTTGAGCGAGGGGAGGCAAAGGTCCTGAACGGCGTCGTGCTCTAGTGGGCAGAAAGCCACCTCGAGCTTTTCAAGATTCTTTATAAGACTAGCATTCCTGATAGAGGTCAAGCTTCGACATGAGAGAAGCTCTAATTCTCGTAGATGGGTTAAAGTGGCAAGCGACTCAAAGGAAGAATTGTCAATGCGTGAGTAGTGAAGCGACAGTTTTGTGAGGCCGTTGGCGACACGTGTGTGGTAGCGGCTGAGCACTCTCGCACTTACGTTCTGAAATTTACGCCCAATGGGAGAAATCGAAATCAATTTAAAGCAACTGTTGCCCTTATTATCCTCCTGAGCATTGAAAAGAACACACTGACCGTAGCGGGACAACATCACTTCGTTGTAGTCGGACCACGGACTTAGAGTGCTTTGTACACCTCTACGAAATGGTTTGGAGACGCACCGCAACGAAGTGAGGGTGCGCCGATTAAACGGGATGTACTTCATTACGTCATGCAACATCTCGATGCTATCAATGGTCCCAGTAAAGGGAACCATTGGTGATTGTGAAAGCATCGTATGCTGATTGCTATCTAGTTTTCCCTCACAATTTTAAGAGGGCAATCAATTAAGCCCTTTGTGAGATGTTGGTGAACTCAATTAACTTCTAAAAGAAAAGAATACAACTAGGCAATGAAGAAGAGAGGGGGGGGGGGAATGGTTATTAAAAGTAGTAATGCATATTTTTCGTTTGATAATAAGAACCAAAATCCCTTTTGCAGAGAATCTACATTATTTGAAGTCCCATTTCTGCTTACACGAATAAGCTCATAAAAGGAAAGGAAATAATGATTTGTTAATCAAGTAGTATACAGTATGCCGTACATTTTGAAATAAAAAAGGATTATGTACCCTTCCAGGGTCCTATTTAAATTTAACCCTTTTTTTATTTTCTTAAAAAAATAAGTAAATAAAGTAATGAAGCCACGAAACCAGTCTTTACATACTTTATGTCGGATGCTAAGTTTCGAAAAGCTAACTAGCCTTGCATGTGGATTACGCTACATGGAGAAAGGTTTCCGCAAATATGCAACTGCTCTGTAATAATAATAATTCCTACAAATGGTATGAGTGGATAACACCATTTGGAATAACCTCAACACCTGTACGTCGTCTCCCTGGGTAATGAAATGGCAAATACATATAAGCACCAAGCATCACCTTACTCTTTTGCACACTGCTCCTCATGTACATAAATCTCTCTAAATGTTGGAGCCGTTTCCGTTGCAGTCCTCCAGCGAAGCATTTGACCCAAGATTTCTCAAATTCGTGGGTATGTTGGAAAATTGAAAAGACCAGAATAACCATTCCTTTTCCTACCCCTTGGTCCATCCGTACGTACTGGATTCAGACACGTCCGTTTAAAATTGATAGTCGGTCATGGACCTGATATTAAATTCACTTTCTTGTAGACTTACTATGTTCTGTCATTGTCTATTAAAGATGTTCTGTTGCATATAATGGTATTTCTTGTAAGAAACAAGACTTGCGTCCATGTCAAAATTAATACCACACTGCATGGAGAGTGAAAAGGAATAATGGTACAAGAGTACCATGAGGAAATTTGAGCTTATATAAAATGTAAATATGGCATTCTGATTTTATAATAATAGGCAAAATATACACCAAAAGCATTTGAAATCTCATGTATTTATGTTGAAATTAATATTTTATTATTTTGTGTTATGTGGGAAAATAATCTTTAGCGTTGTATAAAGACTAGAAGTATTCAGTCAAGCTTTTACCTCCGCACTGGAAGCCTAAGCAAAGACCCTGCCGAATACCTTACCAATATTAGCAGCTAGGACTGCAGTCCGTCCCCCAGCGGGGGCGCATCGACTCACAGGCGCTTAGCTTCACATTTGTCGGTTTACCAATCCGAGGCACCACTGAGAGGTGGCCGGTGTATACCACCGCCCTTATATATTCATATATCTCTTTAAAAACTCCGAAAATTCAATAAAATCATGCTTCGGATATAGTGCACATCTATTAGGTGCTTTTGCATTATTTTCCTACACCCACCCCGCAGTTATTTATGTGTATAATAATATCAATAGAGAGTAGCTTTACGATTTTCATCGCATCTACACTAGATTGAGGAACTGCAAGATGGCTTAAACAAATCAGAAATCAACTACATAACCTGAAAAGATGTAATATAGATGTTCATTTTCTTCATAAATTTTTCAAGTACACTATGTACTATTTCATCACTTATCGTTATTTATTCTCTCTTACCTAAAAAAATCTAATCGATGCATCCTTATCCGATTCATGCGTCAAGACCGGTCCTTCTGGGTACAGTAGTGCAAAGAACAAGGGCTTTCATCCAACTCAGTCAAGAAATCAGAACACTTTTGAATTGGCGCTCCGCCACGCGAGTCGAATAGCGAAGCCGGTGGTGACTCTACACGCATGTATTCCACAAATGGCGTTACAGAAATGCCGGTAAGATCCCCTAATGTCATATAAAAATCTAATGGTGTACTCAAATGTTTCATTCGATCTTCAAAATTTATCATCGATTCACCTTCGGGGCGCCCCTTTCGCAAGTCCACGCGCCGCATGACTTCGGGGTGCATAATGTACAGCATTGCAGGCGTCGTGCGCTCGAATTTTCCGGCATTGGTATATTCGTAGTAGGGTCCCATATGATTCCCGTGGTCACTGGCAAAGATAAAAGTGTTAAGTGGATCGTCAAAGAAGCGTAAATCCTCCTCAAGATGACGCATAAAAGCAACCAGGGCATCATCAACCAGTCGGATGACCCCGTGTGTTCCCTCATGCGACTCCGTAAAGTACGATATATCGAAAAAGTACTTCCCCTTCTTGGGGCCTAAGTCGCAGGGGCTATCGTTCGGGGCCGCGGTCCCGGACCTAGACGACGTCGTCGTCGTCGTCGTCGTCGCCGCCGCCGCCCTCTGGCCGAGCTGGCGTCGTAGGAGGTGCGTTGTGTAGTCCAAAAGGTGCTCGTGGACCTGGCGGCCGTCGATGCAGCGTCGGAAGATGCTGTACGGGCCCTCGTAGTTGCTGTGCATTCCCGAGTACGCGAGGTGGCAGAGGGGTTGATAAAGGTAGTAGTCCACGCCCTGAAGTCGCCCGCCGGTCCCGCCGTTGGGCTCCCGATTCCCGACGATGGCCTCGAAGAAGTCGTGGCAGAAGCCCGCCGTGAAGGCGGTGCTGAGCGCGGGCCCGTGCTTCTCCTTCGCCAGGTTGAAGATGGTCCGCCCCATCATGTCAACCTCGGACTCGCTCGCGTACGACATCCCTATAATGGTGGTCCCGGTAATATAGGGGCAGAGGTTGCCCGCCGTGCTATGTCCCAGAGTGCTGATGGCCTTGGGCTCGTAAGCGCGGTGCGCTAACGTGGGCTTCTTCAATTGACGTTTCTGGAAGTCGCGCACCCATTTCACAAAGCCCGGAAGTGACCGGTGCGCCCCTTGCCGACTCAGTGCATCAAACAAAATGATAAGAACGTTGCCAGCAGGCTCATCCAACCCTTGATTGGGGTTCGAAGAGGTGTTGGAGTTTGGTTGGCGCGTCGAATTGGAATGATTGGGGCCGTCAACGCCAGAAGTTTCACCTACATCCTCCTTCACAGGAAACAGGAAAAACTCTTCGTGGTTCATTGCTGGGCAGCGTACCATATATGCGGCTGAGCGCCCAAGAGGAACCTCCAGCACTTTCTCCGATGGCCAATGAAGACGCGCATCTAACTCTTTTTTCGACGAAGCCTCACGGCTCACCGGAGTTAACGTCGACGGATTGATTTCCACCGCAGAAATGAATCCAGTTTTTGCATTGCGATAGACTATCACGCCCTCGCTCGCTGCTCTCTCCGGGGTACCGTACTTAGTCTCCAACTCAGCATGATACTTCTTGTTGCCAGTGAAGATCTCATCCAGCAATGGGTTAACGTTCCCACTCATCTCGTTGTCCTCGGGACGCTCCAAAAAGATCCTTGGCTTGCTGCCATCGCTACACAGCGATGATACAATTAGCATTTCCGTAGTCTCGTTTATGTACCCGATATCCCGCCCCCTGTTATGACGGCACCCATTATCCCCCCTCAGACGCGCAACCAGATTCCAAGGGATCATTTCTGGAAGCACCCACGACCTACGAAGTACCGGATCCAACCTCAGATCCGCTCCCTCGCACGGATCACAGGGTTCTTCTAAGATGCCCACACGTAGGCTCGAAACCGTGTCCATGGACCATAACGAAGAAAGAAAGTAAAGCACGGCCAACACAGCTAAACTGGCAAAAATCGCGATGGCACAAATGTACACCTCATAGCAAAATTTTATGGCTCGGGATGGAGAATAGACGTGCGTGGATCTTAGCGACAACGAATAGTGCAGACACAGTAAAGATGAAACCGTCCATACTGTTCCGTCGACAAAAAAACGAATCAACCCTAAGAAAATCTCCTGAGACTGTCGGTGTTTGTAAGGAACGGCCCAGTGAACCAAAATATGAATTCCTAATAGAAACAAGAATGCCAAAACGAACAAAACCAGCGATTTTTTTTTTGCTCTAAATGGCAACCCACTAGCCCTCCCAAGTTTTATGAGTAGTTTGGTAACCGAAGCATGAGATTTTAGATTATATAGCGTAGATCCTTCAGAACGTTTTCGGATTCGAATTGATCTTAGGCACGCAAAAAACGCTCCACAGCAACGCAAAATGCTGTTTTCTGCATATAAAAGTTGTCTTGTGTAAAGGAGATTGCTAAACAGCATGTGTGCTACTGAAGCCATTGTGATCGAGAGCAACTCCAACATCGTAATATATAATCTTCCAGAATTACGAACAGAGTAAAACTTTAATAACAAGATGCACCATGATAGACTAAAGAATAATCCACCTCCAATGAAGGTTAGGAAGAAGCATAGCCTTCGGGGTGTTGTTGGTTGTCTTTTAGATTTTGCTATCCTCATCGTAGTTCTTGCATAGCCTATTTTACTGCAATCAAGCAAGTCTTTGGAAAATTTCAACACGCATAGAATGCTCACTAAGCTAATGCAGTTCGTTATAAAAACAAAGAAAATGAAATATATATATATTTATATTTATATATATATATGTTAAATTGTCTTCTGTCACAAAGATCAGAGAGGAGGCAATAAAAAGTTGAATTTCATAGTATTAATAGAATCGAAGTCTGCGAGAAGTAAAAGATGATCATTTGAGAAAAAAAAAGAAACAGTGCAAATTTCATAGCTTACGAAGTGAAACAGCGGCATATGACTTTTTCGAAGCTCGTTTAACCTTGTGGAGCCCCCTCCCCAAATTTGCTGTAAAATGATACACAAACGCTACGGCAGAATCCAGCCCACACACACCATACACATACACCGAACATGTTAAGGGTTTACTGCTCCACAAAAATATGTCATGTTTTCAGTTTCCATCGTCATAGAACTAGGTTCTTAATTTTTGCAATGCTAACATCTGAATAAATTACAGAGGAATACATTAATGATGATGATGGCTAGCATGCATGTGTATGTGTGTGTGTGTCCGCATAATCAAAACCAAATAAATATCTTTCCCAAGCCAAGAACGCAAGAATGAGTACCATTTAGATCACAATCTATGCTGTCTAATAAAATGTCAATACCGTAGCGAGAAAGAAGAAAATTTTTATGAAAGTAGTAGGAATTAACCAGCCCAAAACGTGCAAATATCCAAAGAGGCCGCGAACATGACTTTATGACCAATCGTATTCAACCCTAACGGAGAGGTGAATTACGCTATGTATCGCAGGCATGTATCTCTTGCGCAAAATGCGATTAAGCTAAAGGCTGGAGCTTGATAAAGTACAGCATATCCTTAACAAAAGTCATGTCAGGAACAATAGTGAAAGAATCTTAAAAAATCGCTAAAGAGTTCTTGAAAAGCATTAAACAGGATGCCTAACACTCCTGGGGATACGACAGCAAAATGCTAATTCCCGTTTTGCGATGTCCCCAACTCCATAGACGATGGGTGAAGAATCGAGCAAAGATCCGTCAGTAAGGGAATACGGGCCCCTTTTCTACGATACTTCTGCGCTACCCCATCGACTCCTGCAAGCTGCTGCGCTAAGGAATCTCTCTCCTCTAAAAGTTTCCCTAATTCATGCAAAGAAAGAATATTTGCGGGCATTGTGTGGAGTTCCTCCTGACTTTCCTCCAACGGTTGGTTTGAAGGCTCACGGCGCGTAAGGTTTAAGTAGTGATTCTCATGCGCCTGAATCACCACCCCCTCTAAGGCCTCTACCTCCTGGCGAAGATTACTAAGAAGCTGCTTGAGGGTTTCTGGTATTAAAACCGAACCGGTTTGATAAAAGGGCGAGAACGAGGCGGGATTTTTCTTATTTTCAGCCTTCGGCCTTGGGGTGTGGTGGGGCTTTCGCGGCGTAGAGGAGCTCCCTATGGCTCTTGCACTTTTTGGTACCGCATCGCCTCTCTGTGAGAAGTGGTGTCGAGCATCGGCAGCGACATTCGGTGCGCCACCCCCAGCCGCAGAGTGTGCCCGCAACCTAGCCAGATTCCTTTCGTCCTCGTTGGCGATCGAAAATCCGGCGGGCACATCACATAAGGGTTGTTTGAGGCCCACCCCATTATCGCTCGTGGAACCAGCGCGGGCTTCGGGGGATGGGGTGAGCCCCGTGCTCCCCCGCGGACGAGCCCCCGTCTGCTTTTCCAGACGCTTCTGCTCCAGCAAGATAATCGCGCGATTCAGCTTCACCCCCTCCACCCTCCCCGGCTCCTGACGGAGCCTCTCCGCGAACGCGGACTTCGAGTACGCCGCGAGGAGGCTTGTCAGGAAGCGGTAGAGCCACTGGAGGAGGCGGACGTGGTCCTGGAGCTTGCCGACGACGAGGCGGCCGACGTCGATCTCGAGCCGGTGCCGGGCCGGCACGCAGTCGCGCAGCATCGCCTGCAGCAGCCGCCCGTTGCCCTCGCAGGACTGCCGCACCGACGGTGCGTCGCGCGCGGCCTCGACGACCTCGCAGACGGCCGCCGTCGCGCCGGGGTCGACTCGGGCGAGCAGCGCCG
>MJCC01000003.1:252643-265143 GCA_001766655.1 Phytomonas francai
GAGGGGGGATAGGTCCGGCCCCCTTTGTAAGTGTGACGGGGGGGATGTCGTACTCCTGCCCACACAAATCCAATACACCTCAACGGAAGGGGAATGCGAGGAATAGGGCGGCGGAAGAGGGCTGTGGGTATTTAAATCGCATGCGGGTGGAACCACGAGGCTTCTTCCGTCTGTTTTTTTTTTTTGCTTCAGACCAAATGATTTTTCTTTATGAGGAGGGGGGGGAGAAGTAAAAATTTTCGAAGAATGATAACCCCATTGGGATACACCAACCGTCTATATTCCTCCTCCTCTCCTCACATACGTATAAATCATTCATCTGAACAAAATGAGAGAAAAAGGGAAACGAAAAGGTATCGAAAGAAATGTTTTTATATACTATGCAAAAGGATCAAATCCTGCTTCGAAGTTCGTATCATCGGTATCATCCGTGCCGTAAGAAGATTCGATGAACTCCTCTTTCCTAGCAGGAGGCGTTGGGAAAGGTGGCGGAGATGGTTCTTCATCTTTCACGGATATTGCAGCTTTTAGCGGTGTTGTCTTATCAACTTTGGAATCTGGATCTAAAGATGTAGAGAGTGAGCTATTCTGTAATGGCATTTTAGTAGCATTGACAGAAGTAGTCCAAACATTTTCACCCATATCGGAACCCTCCATTCTTGTTCGAATTTCATGGGAGTTGCTCTCTTGGGGGGGAGCATCAAAATGGGAAGAACAACGTGGTTGGCTAATATGACTAGTTTCTGTTTCGACAGGCAATACGTTGGGGAGGCTAGTATGAAAAGCTCCATCAGATGCATTAACTTGCAAATTTATCTGGGAACTGATGCATGAAGAGATCGCCTTTGAATAAAATTCGCTATCTATGCCACCCTGTGCATCCCTAAAATCTTTGGCATCGCCCTTGTCATTCGCTTCGCTTTGGTGTGTTGGATTGCTTTCCGGAAAGGTGGTGCCACACTCATTCTCCATTACGGCTTCTTGCTGACATGGAGTGGGAGGAATTGCTATTAGCGGCTGAGGAATTAGATCCGTATAGTTCGCTGGGGCAATAAGAATGGATTCCGCAGAGCTTATTCCTCCACTATGGGTTGCCCTAACGTATTGATCAGAAGAACTTTTGCTCACGCTCAAAAGAGAAGCTTTTTTTCTTTCCTTCACGCTGCTGCAGTTGCTTCTACTACCCACACTTCCTCCTTTTTCTTCTACGGATGAATTCCCGCTAGCCTCACCTATAGGTAAATCCTTGAGGTTGAGCAATGTTTCATTGTTTGGAGGTAAAACCGACACCACATCGCATCCTTCTTTCATCTCGGAACACGGTAAAGAATGCTCAATAGTAATTTCTATATCATTAATGGTGGGTAAAGAAGGCGGAGGCCCCTCAAAAAGCGCGTTGAGAACGTCTACTTGGGGTGCTTGGGTTGTGTTTTCCTCATTTGCGAAAGGCTTCGTGATTTCGGCAAGGACATTTCGCACGAGCCGTATATCCTCCTCATTACAAGCTGCATCACCATCATCATCATCATCATTATCAACACCAGAAGCAGAAAATATACTGGTAGTCTCATCTAAACACGCCTTCGCCAGTTTGTTGTATTCACTTAAAGCATTATCGTAGAAACTAAGCAGAATATTGAACGCAGAGCAGCATTTAGCATCGATCTCCTTTTCAAAATCAAATGCTATTTGGGGGGGTTGGTTGAGTTTTGCGGGTGCACCATCCTCATCCTCGTCAGTTAATCTAGCTAAGCACCCTTGCGTATGATTGATTTCAAAGCCAGGATTTCCAGCGGGAGCCTTTTCTTCCACGGGAGAAACTCCGTCCTTGGTTCTCATCTTTCTATCCTCAAGTACGTGATTGTGTGTGTGTAGAACGCAAAGCGGCACCCATAATTGATACCACCTTATTAGATCCTCCAATAGCGTCGTTGCGCTGCATAACAAAATCTCACCCCGTTCCTTCTCCTCACGATATATTAAATCCCTAACCGCATTGTGGTAAGCTTCATGAGAGGTTACCGAGGTCATTTCGTCAACCAAACGCCTTCCCTCCCCGTTTGAACTTCTCCTCCTATTATCCTCATCCTCATCGTGTTTAGCGGGGCAAATGTCAAACAGCGCGTCGTCCGTTTCCGTTTCGACATCGCATCGCGACCTGGGCGGGGGCTCAAAACGACGGCCCGCCCCCGCACGACGGGTGTCCTCAAAGGCCTTTTGGAGCCTGCGGTGCGCCTCTTCGAGGGCCTGAATCTCCGATCGCTGACGGACGAGCTGCTCGTTCATGTAGGTGAAGAGCTCCGCCCTGCCGCGCTCCATCTCGTCAAACGCGTTCTGGCGATCGGCCTCGGAGGCCTGGATCTTTTCGAGGTGGGCCTCGTAGAGGTCGATGCGCTCGAGCAGGGCGCGCTCCTGTCGGGTGGGTTGCCGAATATGAAGGCGACCTAACGCGTGGATATCTAAACGAGGATGCGCGCCCTCGCGCGAGGGGGGGGGACCGCCTTGCAAAAGAGAGGGGCTCGCGGAGGAAGCGGGAGGAGGTGCTCCTTTGGAGGATGAGATGGGCTCGTCTTTTAGATTGGCTTGAGATAGCGCCACGGACTGCGCTGGAATTCGAAGAAGCGCTTCTCCGCCTCCGATGTGATGCCCGTGGTTCGCATACGCGCTCATCTCCGGATGTCTTCGAATGGAAGTGGTATTCGCTTCGAAAGAAGTTTGAGAAAAGCTCTGAGTGAGTTGATGGGCCCGCTGCGAACGGCCCAACAGTAAGATATCGGCTTCTAAAGAGCTGCACTGCTCGCGAAGCTTGAGATTTTCACAAAGACACAACTTTCTTTCATCCTCTATCTGCTTGACAAGTTTTTGCAAGGTACTCTTCTGATCCATGAGGTTGTTGATGTGTGATTTTAGAGCAGAAACCTCGATAGAATCTCGCTCCACAACTTCCTTGTGCGTTGCCCCCCTCATCTGGCGAATCTTTTCCGCCTCGTCCTGCTGTGATACGATATTCGAATAGAACGCATTCACCTCCAGCAACTCCGAAACCTTTGCCTCGAGTTTGGCTATTTCCTCGTTTTTGCTCGCCAGAATCGCCGTGGAAGCGAAAGCAGCGGCCGAAGGGGTCCCGTTCTCACCCGCGTGAAGGACTTCATTTGGCGGTGGCGGGCTGGCCAGAGGAGGGCTGCCGTCGCTTGCGCACTTTTTTTTCTCCTGCGCTCCCAACAGGGCGGAATGTTTGGGGCTGGCAGGGTCGCCATTGGTGTGATGTCGTAGATTCTTGGTATCCTTTCCGACCTCTTCAAAGCGCTTGATCAGCATGTTAATGGTCTCCTCATCGTTGGCGGATTTTTCTGTCAGAATCGTATTATGCTGACGTAGGGCATCGATCTCGTGGTTGGCATCCCGCACAATCTCCTGAAGCTGAGAAATTTGTTCTTCCGAATTCTTTAGCGCCGCCTCGGCTGCCTTGGAAGGGTTTTGCAGTTGTTGAATATCCTGGCGTAGCTGCTTTATGATACCAATCAACTGCTCCTTTGTAGCATCCCTGATGTTTAATCGATTCATTTGGCTTAAGGCAAAGGTGTAAGAAAAAAAAGAATGGAACAATAAAAGGAAAGATTCATGATAAGGTACACTCCATAATAAATAGAAGACTAAATTTGCCAATCGGAATCAACACAGATTCCTTTAACTTGATGCACGAATAACGTAAAAGTGCAAAACACTCCACGCAATTATGAGGAGGAAACTACAGATATGAATAAGTGTTCACATATCGATGCATATATATTAGAAGTGAAAAAATATGTTTTTTTCTTAATAACAATAAAACTGTATCAGTGAATATAACAACGATGTAGAGCAATAATCTAAATAAAAAGAAAGTAGCCGTGCGATAAATGCACTTAGGTAGATATACTGATATATATATATATATATATAATTAAAACTCTATTCAAGTTTGGGAAGCTTTTGTTGTTCTTATTAAATACATTTAAAAAATTACTTGCGCACTAAATAGGTTCTTGGGATCAGCCAACGATTTTATATGTGCAAGAAGATCATCCAATTCAATCTGGAAACGCTTTATTTGCTGATTTTTTTGCTCTATAATTAATGTCATTTTTTCTGCCAGCAGGCGCCGCTCAACTTCAGCAACACGTTTAGATTCAGAAATTTCAAAAGCTAAACCTTCTTCCCTCTGCTTGCATTGTTTTTCTAAATAATTTAATCGATCTAAAACAGCTAATAGAAAATTCTCCGACTTACTATTACCAGCCATTTTTATTAACTTGTGGTTTAAGAACTTTATATCGTCGTTGATATATTTCATCTTCAAAATACGGTCCAGTTCTAGCTGTTGGGTGCTCTGAAGACGCGCTATCTCATCCTCATGATTTTTATGAATAAGCCGCAGTTGTTCAGTGTGACTCTTTTTCATATCCTCCACGCATCTTTCCCATTGTCTATTTAAGAGATCTGTAAATCTATGATTATCTGACAAAAGCTTTTCGCACTTTGACAGTCTTTCCTTAAGAATCACTGTCTCCGGGTCTATACTATGTGAATCTGGTGGTATATTTTTTCTAGCTCCCTCATCTTGCTCCTTATCTTTTAACTGAAGCTCAAGGCGAGAAATCTTTTCCTTGTATTGCAAGCAAAGCGCGTCAGACTCATCCTTCAGCCGCTGCAAAGCGGACACCATATACCTCTCTTTCTCCATCAACGCATCCTCCAATTGACGAATTCGAGAGTCCTTTATTTTCAGGAGGCGGCTTTCTTCCGATCTCTTGGAATCATGGCTTGTCATTGATACACGGGATGTTTGTCTATCCTGAGAAGGAGATCGAAGGTTACTCACATTTGGTTGGGATCTCCTGGGTTCGCAATTCTTAGCTATTTTATGGCGATCTTCCGAAACCATTTTATGAGCGTTTGTATCTCCCTTCATCCAACTCACATGCTTAGAATTCATATCACCAAGAGATAGGTCCTCTGTTGATGATGTTTTATTAACTATGGAAACTTCTGTAAATGTAGATTTATCTTCAACGCTTCGAGACTTGATACTGTTCAGCCGAGCTCGTAACTCCATTTTGGAGCTCTCTGCCTCCTCACACCTACGTTTCAGTTCATTAACGGTAGCCGTAAGCCTTTGAATGTCATCTACGCGTTTTTGGTTTATTTGAGCTTCACTTTCTACATTACTTACTAAGAGACTATGTTTGGCTTCTAAATTTGCAATATAATTGGTAAGCTCGATATTTTTCAGCGAAAGATCCTTATGTTTGCCTCGCAGAACCTCATTGTCTTTTTGCAGAGTCGCTATAATTCGCTCCTGCATTAAAATTTCCGAAGAAACTTCCTTAAGCTCAGCTTCAGAAATTGACTGACCCAAGATCAACTTGGCCAGGACTCCCATTTTTTTTTCTTCCCCTTTATCCGTCTCCAAATTACTCGGAATAGGTGTGTAGTCAGCTGCAATCGGTGTGCGCACTGAATCCCTTTGGGGTTCACTTTGTTTACAATGAGAATTTTCACTCGCTGTGGCCAGCCCTTGTTCTACAACGCTCAGCTGTGTAGATGAAAGTTCGGCGGAATTCATGATTTTAATATTTTAGAGGAAATAATAATAATACTCTACGGACACACCACTAGAATCAAGCTATTAGTATGTTTATCACTCGAAGTAAAAATCGGAACAAGAATAGAAACAACATATTTTAATGAACAATAACTAGTGTTTAATAAATAAAAAATTCAAGGCTTAGCGCTATCAGTTACTCTCTGGCATCCCTTTCATTAAACAATGGTAGACACCAGGGAAAACTGTGCATCCCAGATTTTTACAATTTCGAATAGCTTACATGGCATTGTTTTGTAAATGATGCTGAAGCAATTACTTGTCTTTGACGTAAAAGGGAAAAAATCGATCATCAACATAACGCATTAGTTTCAGATCTGCAAGTATGCTTCCGATAGGCATTTATTTGATAACAATATGTATTCTATTAGGATTCTTCAATTTATTCTACTATATTCGATCTTGATCACCTCAAGTGGCCTTCATAGGCTTCTGGAAAATCCGTTTCAACATTAGTACATAATTGAAATTTACCAATATTTAAAGGACAAATACATGTTCAACATTTTAGATTAAGCCCCACCGTAACTCAAAGATATGAAATTATAGCCCATTAATTGAAGACAAAAGTAAATTTAAAGGAAAATATTTTTGAGTTCGTTAGTCCAAAATTCACGACGGTGTTTAACTCGTAAAATTGTTGAAGACTAAAGAAGGAAAGGTGATCAAAGGGAACCTTCTACAGAGTTATCTAAAGACAAGAGATCATCTAGTAAACAAGAAGTGGTAAATTAAGTGTAAGATACACATATCTTTACATAGTAATTTAGTGCACACATGCGCTGTATCTAATTGTAATGATAAATGTCTTCCAAGATAGGCAAGCAGTATCTTTAAATATAAGGTTGAAATCTTTCCCTCTGGAAAAAAAAGGGCATAGTTTCC
The DNA here is from genome assembly GCA_001766655.1 of Phytomonas francai. Taxonomy (NCBI): domain Eukaryota; phylum Euglenozoa; class Kinetoplastea; order Trypanosomatida; family Trypanosomatidae; genus Phytomonas; species Phytomonas francai. The sequence goes on from MJCC01000003.1 coordinate 259,173, forward strand.
CAATTAAAGCTTCAAATTATGAACGGGGGGTAATAGGCTCTCTTTACAAATGGAATTACTATCTGAGAATAAGACAAGAAACTCGAAATCATTCATTATATTCTATCCCAATGGTGTGCAAGACACATAAGAAATTGTATTTTGTTTTTTTCCTCCAGATAAGTGGATATAACAATCATTTCTATTTTCGTCATGGACTGAAGAGGAAAAAGTGGGACATCTATCACGCTTTATAATTAATAATATATTTTTAACCCTATTTCTTATTTCTTTGTTGTTGTTGTTGTTAACTGCTGCTGCAAAAATTCTACAACAAACGCATACGGTGGCAAACATATGAAGTTTTAAAAATTACTTTTTACTCACGAAAACAGTAGCAATATAAAGACACAATCTCATTTGATCTTCGATAAATTCAGGATTTTTATGATAAAAAGTAAATGAAATGTTATAAAGAGAATGATGTATCCAAAAGGAAATTTTCTATTCATTGGAAAACAAGTTTAGATTGCAAGCTCAAAGTACACGTTTGGACTCCTTTTCCCTTTCTGAAAACCTTTAGATCAAGGGCAACAGAATAAAAATACTGATGTCATTGTAAATACACACAATGGAGCGCGCTTCACCCCTTTGTTTCGCCCAATGAAGTATAGAACGAATTGAAAACCAGAAGAAGCCGCCACATATGAAACTTCAATAAGAGGAAAAGGGAAAAAAAAAGATGATCTGAGGAAAAACAATGACGAACATAGCATCCCCCCTCCCACACACCCACACTGGAAATGAGGGGGCTACCGGGGATTCCGCCCCCCACAACAACGCAAATCAATGCTCACATATTAACATGCCCCCACCACATCATCAGACGAAAAACCGGGGTTAGCAGCAAGCTATGACTTGAAAAAAACACTACAACACGGCTCGGGGAAGCAATATCCATGCTCAATATATTACAGGGGGAAAAAAATCAGGAACCTTCAAGAGAGATCCGCCGATGGCAAAAATAGCAATGGAAGGGCTAGCCACAAAAAAGTGCCGCCTACGCCATGGCAACCGGCCGAAAAAAGGCCCCCCCACCCACATAAAGGAGATAAACGGCAAATAGTTACAAAATCACAACCCCGTGAGGTATCAATAACGATTCTCACGTCCAACTTGTTTTTTTGGAGCTTTATCTTTAAAGCGCCATAGCATCTTTATAACCCGCGTAATAAATTCAGTGAAAATCCCCTCTCCCCCCCCTCCTCGGCCCTTAAAAGGCCAAGGGTGCCAATTTTAAGGCGCCCCTAGTGACAATATCTGCCCTCTAACCTTTTCAAGTGTGTTTGGTCATGAGATTTGACCTCCCCCAATTATTTTCGCATTGAGACCCAATCAATGTATTAAAAATTTAAAATTAAGTAGCCCAAACACAGGCTGCAATGGGCTCAAAAATAACAAAAACATGGTATTCCAAAGTCTGGCCCCGGCCCAAAATTCCATGACCGGGGGCCTGCGGATCAAAATAAATAAAACGCAACCCTTCTGTTGTATACGCCAGCCCCCTATCTCTAAAACAAATAGCTTTATGAAGATACAGATCTAAATACATTTTTATTAGAAGAATATTTCACGATATTAAAACCATTGCATAGGCACATGGGGGTTTATTATCCATTGCCCCTTTTTACCGACATTTTTGGGTTCATATACGTTAAGAATAATTAACAGAAAACTTACCTTTCCATAGATCCATTCGCTGGAAAATCTGAAGATTTTTTAAAATTAAAATTTAATAAGCTTAGAAATAATAAATAAATCACTTAAAATAATCCATCGGAATTTTTTTAAAGAAAATGAAAAAGACCACATTCTGCGAGATATTACTCTTCATGCATCTTGCCTTTGTAGCCAACGCTAATTCCATTAGAAAATTATATATATATATATATATCACGAGATTATATATAACATTTTTCTGCAAAAATGGTGATGGGCAGGGCCATTCAAAAGGGCGCCACCCCCCTTCCACAGGAACAGCCGCACCCACATTGACTATTAGGCAAGTGAAAAAAGCGTTTCACTTATTTTGAAGGAATAAAATAGTTTTAGATACGAAGGTTAAGGGTATACGGTTTGCTTAGGCCCCCAAAGACCCCTCTGCACAACAGGATGATTTTTCCCACATCCTCATTACTAGTGTTTTTCAAAAACAAGGGTCGGTGCGCAGAAACCCCAATGCGGGAGCCCACGCCCACCAGAAGCGCTGTTGATCATTGCGGGGAATATAAAATATTCTTGGAGGAGGCAAACATGGAAAATGCTTCGAATAGCGGATGGCCATGGTACAAACACCTAGTTCATTTTGAGAAAATTTAAAAGGGACCGATTTGCTTTTTGGGGGGTGGGGGTATTAAGTGCTATTGGAAAGATCTAAAAAGCGTATCCTGTGGCATTTTTAGTTAAATAATAAAAAATCAAATGCATAAATAGATAAAATTATTAGATTGTTTTAGGTTATCTAACCATTGCAGCCGATATCTGATGGCAGACCCACTCTAATTAGGTTATTTTCATTACCGTTCACATTCTTAAAAGAATGGATTTAATGATAAAAACAAAATTCCCTGCTTTAAAATAACCTTTTTAATATTTAATTACAAATTTTAAACATTTTCATTAATTATAGTTTATCTAAAATGTTAAACATAAATTCTATGTGCCGCTCCAATGGCTGATGATTTAACAATGCGGAAGGATTAAGGGGCGCTGAGGGGACTATAACAAATTATGGTGTTTGAAAAAAGAGAATGATTCAGTGTATATAAAATATGACTTCAGCATCTGATATTATGTTTTTTAAATTGAAGATCACCATAGCGCAACAAAATGCGCCTTATCCTTACTGATGCCTCTATGTGGTTTCAATAAATTTGCGACAGCTTATGCTAAATTTAAAAATTACATTTGCCTCTTCAAAGAGGACATGCTACTTTATTTTATTATACATTGACATTAAAAATTTTTAGAATATTTAAAAACAATTATTGAATATTGATTCAGTCCAAATCACCATCACAGTTCAGCGTTGATTAATAAATAGTCGCTATGGGAAAGCACCGTGCCAGGCCCATGAGATGCGACCCCACCGTTTATCCACCCACATTGTGTATTGTTAAGAGATATAACTTGTATAAAAAATTATCCAGAAACTTTTATCAAATAATAATATTTTTTAAAGGCATAATTAATTTTTAAATTAACAGATTTAGCTAGGAGAGCGAAACATAAACATCTGTATCATTTAAGGTCATATATTTTCTGTTACAAAGACCGTGAAACTAATCTCCCTGTAAAAAAAAAATATATTAGACAAAGAAAACCCGTAGCGACAAAAATGTAATAATTTAGAAAATATATAATATCTTCTAAATAAATAAAAATAAGCACTTTACTTCTATTTTTAAAAAATATCCATTACTTGGAGGGGGGGGGGGGGGGGGGGATGCACTTGGAACAATTATTTTTCCATTCATTTTGATGTTTTGAGGTGGATGATATATGATCATGTAAAACGAAGCTCAATTAAATCATTTCAGGAAAAAAAAATTAAAAATAAGTGGCATAAATTTATATTTTGTATCTTGTGTTACTTATTATAATGCTTTTAAAAAACATATAGCGTATGGGGGGTGGCAAGCTATGTTGCCAACGACGTGAGTCCATATACTCAAATGATATAAGCGAAATATTGGCGTACCAAACATTTTAAGTATTCTTTTGGCGTGAGTTTGATACGGCTGTGGCTGGATATAGCCATGGCGCTGTGCATTGCATTTTAGGCAAAAAATCCCATAGAAAAGACACAAGACCCGTATGAGGATAAAATAATATTCTAATTAAAGGCGCATAATTGAAGATTTAACAACTGGAGTGCGCTCCTTTCATCGGATATCTTTTTTTTCCCAGAGGGTCATATACATTAGATGGTGTGTGGCTCTGTTGTGGTGGCGCCAGGGGGTAGGGGGAATGGATGATTAGGAAATGGATTTGGAATAGGTAAAGGAATAGTAATAACAATATAAAAATAGGTTGATGAAAATATGCGTAAATCTAACTGAAATAATAGGGTTAAAGGAACAAACGGCAAATTTATATAACGAATGTTCCTTCAAACGATTTGAAAAGGTTGAGATCTAATGATAAATAAAATTTCATCTGCACAGCATGATATATAAAAATCAGTAAGTGCATGGAAAAAATAAAATTCACTGAATTTATATATTTATGTGTATGTGGGGGGGTGGGGGTGGACTTCTAGGTGCGCGCCCCCTCTCCCCTCCCCCCCCTTCTGAGATAATATACAGTGTATTTTAGTCAAGTTTCTGAATTAAAAAGATATAGGTGACAATTTGATACATATATCCGGTGTTGCAATTTGGGGATTTTTTTTTCGCTATTTGGCATGGTGGCTGGCCAACGACCGCTGGGCGAAGTATTTGCTTTATGCTGGAACATCTGGGTTGGGGGGCATCTCGATAAGGATAACGCAACCTTACTCGCCATCAATTCTTGAAAAGCAGAGTCTCCAGGTGTTACGGAGTATTTCGGAGTTCTTTGTGGCGTTGTACGGTGTCTATGGCGTGCAAGACCTATTTTTTGTGTAGATCCCTCTCTTCTTTGTCAGACATCTAAAATCCCAGTGTGTGTAATAATTTTAAAAAAAGGGGGTGGGGAGTGATTCGTACTAGAATAAAAGATATGGAGTATTACAAATCGAAACCCATTTCGACGTAAAGGAATGGGGTTGTTGAACATTACACGTGCACAAAAATTTACTTATTTAAGAATGATGCATTGAATAAGAGATATCGTAGTTGTCGCGAGAATCGGAGGGGAGTGGATGCTTGCATCGAACTAGGTACACATAGAATACGGAGCCAGATCTTCCTTTCCCCACCCTACTTTAAACCATATGGGAATAAAGTATATGAATCCAAAAAACAAAACCTAATTCGACATTTAAATTCAACAAAATTATCCTGAAATCTCAAACCAAGAGGTGAATCCAACGGTAGGCTATGTGGCATCCATTATATGAAACTATTCGCGGCGGAGTGGCTTCGGATCTTGCAAGGCGTGGTGCTATGGGATGGGATATTTTTTGTTTTAAAGAATTAATTTGATTTATTTTATACTTTTAAAATATTATGCACATTTTTTCAAACTGTTGTGCTTATTTTAAATGGAAAGCATTAGCGCGCGTGTGTGGAGTGGTGTGTGGTGTGGCGGGTGTCCTGAGAGGGGTGGTGGTGGTGTTGGTGGAAAGGGTGTTGGTGGTGGGAGTTGTGGGAGTGGTGGGGGGAGCCTTTCCTGTCACAGTACAATTACGTGTATGCGGAAGAATCACACTCAAACCCGGTATATATGTCATACAGGCTGACGCGTGATCGGGGGGGTGTTGGGGGAGGGGGCGGCTATAGCTGCCTGCCCAACCTCCGCTCCTCCCTGGTTGCGTCGGGTTGCCCTGTATGGTTTATTACACTTTTTCAGAAGGACAGTCGAAACGCTGCGTGGATGCCGAGTCTGTGCGACCCAAACCGTACGAAGGCAAAAGCGCAAGCGCAGCGAGTAAGACGAACCACCCCACTGATACACTGGAGTGTGCGCCGCAGCAAGCCTGCGGCGCCACCACGACCCCATGTTGCCATTGCTCACTTTTCGAGCTTCAGACGCCCAAGAGGGGCGGTGTGTGCGTGCGTTCCCGTGCCACTGTTGCCGTCGTGTCCCACCTCGCGCCTTGCGCGTGTGCGGGCGCGCGGCTTGAGTGAGTGCGCGGGAAGCTCCGAACCCAATCGCGGGAGCCTTGGCTTCCTCGAGCCGTGCCGGAGCGCTAAGGCACCCCCGCCCTGCGTGGCTGCGCCTGTCGAAGGGGTACGTGGAATTGCGTCGTGCGTGCCGAACTCCGTGTGCGCTGCCGCTTTGTTTGCAG
>MJCC01000003.1:278506-308230 GCA_001766655.1 Phytomonas francai
TATTCTTTTTTTTTTTTGTCACGCTGAAGGCTTAATACGGGAAGGGTGTGATACACAGAAAGAAAAGTAAATGAAGCAGTCAAAGGGTTGTTCCAGAATTGCCACCAAGCAACGCGATAATGGTTACGGTCACTTACCCCTATTGGAAGTGGCTGCAGCGCCACGTGTGGTATCGTGACATTACCTGAGATGAGAGTGGACATTGTTTGCACAAAGTGTTTATACATCATCCGCATTACGCGCTTGTGGATATAGTTGTGGGATTGGGGAATGATATCGGTAAATTACACGGGTTCTAAAAGGTAAAAATGACATATATTTTTCCTTGTGTAAAAATATAGCGTTATTTTCACCTAATTCACCAACTTTCTCTAGTAGCCTCAGCCTTTTTGTTTTTAAATAAACAAAAAGCAACCCTAGCGGTGCCGAACTAAATTTCGAGTCTTGGAGTCATTTTTTTTTCCGGAGTTCCAACTCGAGAATTTCTATGCTATCCTGCAACGCATACACTTGCTTTCTCATTCCTGAAAGCATTTGCTTATCCCATGATGCCTTGGCTTGTGCAGAAAGGTGTCCGACAGATGATAGTCTGTCGATAATATCGCTTCGACTGCCATAATCACTTGCCCATTTCTCCAGCTCTGCGTTTTCCTCGCGCAAAAGGCACAGCTGATTGCGGATTTCTCCCATCTTTTCTTCATTGGTTGAGTCCCCATTCATGGATGCCTCCCCACGATGCGCACGATCAGGGGGCTGATCCTGCGAACGATTTGGATGGTGGCATGAGGGGGGCTCTGTCTCACCAGACCGTGGTGAGTGGATTGCCGGAGTGCAAAACTTGTTCTGCGTGCGCCTTCCAGCGCTCCGTAAGCACGCTTCAATATTTCCGCGCCTTTTTTCCAAAAAGCTTTTTTTCTTGCGTTCAAGTGTTGCGCATGTCTCTAGCAGTGAGGACAGGCGATCATTCCGGGCACTAAGACGCATTTCAAGAGTCCCAACAGCGCCCTCGAGGCACTCGTTCTGAATGCGCAAATTCTGCAATTCCTCTAACAGACGGTTTGCTACCTGAGAACGAAGCTCACGGTTATCGTTGCCATTCTCGTCCATCGATAGGGAAATCCTTCCTGGTTTTGCGCATATCATTTTTGCTATTTATCTAGTTTAAAATACTTGAGTATCTTATTCAGAGTTTTTTTCTCATTTACAATGGACTGCACTCGATAAGTTACAGAATCATAGAAAGGATCAACCTTTTGTATTCATCTTTGATTTCTCACCGGAGTAGAATTTTTTATATTCTCCTAACTGTTTTGGATACAAGAGTAAATGATTACGCATACGATTTGAATTTGTGTCAGACGGCAAAAAAAGGACAGGGGGATGGTGTCAGGTCATGTATATAGTTTGAAAAGTTGAGCAACTCCTTGTTGAAAGAACCTTTACCCCTCCAGAATCGATATCCATCGCTTTACAGTGCTTTCCCCTTCTCGTAATTCGTTCACTTTGTTTGGTATATTACTATCGAAGGTCGACAGCACATGGCTGAGATTTTCAGTTGCCTCCTCAAGTGAACCCATTCGGAACAAAAAGAGCTGTATTTCATTTTGATTACTATCGTTATAGTAGCCGTGTACTATCCCGAAAGCAATATGTTCCCTCGCACGGCTTAAAGCACATTTCACATCTTCTAATAGTTTTGTTAGAAAATTATCGTGTCTAAGGGGGGAACCCGAGTTTGTTTGTTTCTGTGAAAAACCCAAGGTACGTTTTTTCAGCGTGTCCACTTGCTCGCATTCCTTCTTGCTACTGTCTTGCTGATTCATATATTTCTCGTAATATTGATAAAACTTGATTTTATCGTCTTTATTATCATTTGAATGATCAACCCTTTTGGCGTTTTTGCAAGAAAAGTAATTTCCGTGATGGCTTGACCATCCTTCCATGCACAACCAACAAAATTCATGCTGACATTTACATACCATGTGATTGCATCCGCTGTTTTTCTCAATCCTCACTCCGCATTTAGGGCAACCTTTCGTGTGGGCGACTACATATGCTGCATTCGGAAAGTCATCATCTATTTTCCGAAGCCACTTCTGCACCTCGCTGCATAATGCCGGTAAGTGGGGCTTCCCTTTACAGTGAAAACAAAAGCGCAGGTGACAGACGCCACATTCTACGGCTTCACAGGAATGAAGGGCTTTCAGTGTATAAATAATACCCTCACAGCCTTTTTCATTAGGGCACCAACTCAGCCGTGGAGACGTCTCCACGTAATTCTTTAGTAGATGTTGCTCAATCTTTGAGCGTATCGGGGCCTCTTCTTGCGTAGAAAACAATCCCTTCAAAGTTTGCTCGTCGACCAACTCCAGGCATCCGTCCATCGGGCAGCGAAGGTTACATAAATTCTCATCCGTATACAAGCTATGCATAACAAGTATTTTCCAGCATTCAGGATGAAAGAAGTGTTCGCAACTCAAAAGTCCAAGCGCCTCGCCCTTTTTTGCTTCAGTAGCGCATATGAGGCACTCAGTCTTCGCCGCATTCATTGCAAGTGCAGGCTTGTGTGCGGCTACGCTCGCCGTTAGCTTCAGATCTTCGAGCATTTTTTCGGGGTTTTCGAAATACGCCTCCTTCGCGACTTCAGAGATCCACTTGCAGTGTTGGAGTAGCAAGATGGACGCTGGGAGTGAAAGGCAGGTAAGCGAGCGTACTTTTTCCGCATCCTTCTTAAGAAGTTCCATGAGTTGATCCGGCGAAACCGTTTTGGCATTTCCATTCGTTCGCCCGATCTGCGGATTATCATTCTCCTCAACTCTAGGAAAGGAGCCTGCGTATGACCCTTGTTGAACGAACTCATCGTTGATATAGCTGTCACCATCAAAGTAATAACAATTGTCCTCCATTGTGTTCAGTAGACTTTAATAGGAGTTGCTTTACCCTTCTCGGAGGTACGCTTTTTTACAAGTCGTTAAAGAAGCACTCTTTCTTGGATAGATGCAGCCGAAGAAGAAAAGGATCCCAAGAAAGGAATTCTTTTGTTCAAATCAACACCCAAAGCAACATCGAAAGAGTTTTTTTTTTTTTTTTAGTATTATTAGCGAACTCACGCACGCATAAAAAAAAAGATTTGGTCAACAGAACGCTAAGGCACGTACGCACGCACACACACACACACACACACACACACACACACACAAGTGACTTTTTTTTTGTTTTTACAAAGACTTCCCTCAGGTCAGCCTCAAAGGGGGATTGCCTCGATGCTGGTTTCCAATCCCGAGTTGCACGGACGACGCCTCGATGAGCTCCCTCGGCAGGCCTGCTTTTCGAATCGCGACGGCGATGCGCTGGCGGAGGGGCAGAGAGCTCACCTTCGCGGACGCGCTTTTCACCAGTGGCCTCGCCACCTCCTGCGCGCGCAAAAGGCGGTGGATGGAGGGGGCGGTAAACAACAAAACCAAACTCGCCTCGTCAAAGCGCGCGGCCGAGGCGGCGGCGTGCCGTATTAACTCGTCCATCCTGGCCTCGTCGGGGAAGCCGAGGGCCTGCAGGCTGCGAATCGCCTGCGCGGTCTCCTGCGGGGAGAGAAAGGGGGCGAGCTCGGCGAGCCGCTCGGCGACGGCGGCGAGCACCGGCGGGGGCCGCAGCGAAAGCCGCGCCATCGCCGCGAGGATCTGCACGAGCGGGGCGGCCGCCATCTCCCCCCACTGCTCCGCGCTCACCTCGCGCAGGAGCCGCTTGACCGGGCCCGAAAAGCCGAACCGGAGCTCGGCGAGGCTGTGGAGAATCCCGGCGAGGGTCTCCCCGGCGAGCCGCCGGACGACGGCGGCGGCGAGGAGGCCGTCGAGGCCGTCCTTGAGCACCCGATCCTCCTTCACCCCCTTCTCCGCGAAGATCGCGAAGAACTCGCGGAGGTCGTCCGGGCGGGAGCGCGGGAGGAGGGCGAGGTAGGCCGCCGCGAGCCCGACCAGCGCCGCCGGCGCGTCGGCCCGCGTTCCTCGCATCGCCTCGAGCACCGCCCAGCCCTCGCGCTCGGCGGGGGTGCGGGGGGCGAGGGCGTGGGCGGGGTCGTGCAGGTCCATCCAGGCCGTCGGCGCGAGCCCGGACTCCCCGCGCGCGCCCTCGCGGCCGACCTCGCGCAGAAACCCGCGGAGGTCGTCGAGGGCGGGGCCCGAGAGCCCGTCCAGGGCCCGGCCGACCTCGCGCGCGGCCTCCGCGTCCAGCACCTCCGCCCGGGCGCGGCGCCGCCGGGCCGCGATAAAGGCCCCGAGCGCGGCGTAGAAGCGGGCGTCGCGGCAGCCCAGCCGCGCGAGCGCCTGCGCGAGGGCTATCGCGCAGGCCAACGTGAGCCCGCCCGAGAAGTACCCCCGGATCTTCTCCGTGCAGAACTCGAGAAAGACGGCCCGCTCGTCCTCGTCCTCGTCGTCCTTTTCGGCGTCGTCGTCGGCCGCGCGGGAAAGACATTTGAGGGCGGTGCAGAACTGCACCGAGGGCATCTCCGCGTTCGTTTTCACCAGCGCATTGCGCAGAAACCGACGCACTTCGCGATCCTTCAGCGCGTGGTCGCCGATCAGCCGGAGCCATTCGAAGGTCTGCAGGGCGGAAAGCTGCAGGTGCTGCTTCGCGGCCTCTCTCATCAGGGCAAGGCCGCACCGCTGAACGGGGGGGGATGGGATGCTAAGAAGCGAGGAGATCAGCCGGAGCGGCGGAATCGCCGATTCCATTAATGGCGCGATTCGATCGTTGATGTAGGCCGCGCAGGATCGCAGCGCTTCCTCGACCGCTTGCGGTAAATCAAGTTTCTCAGGGCCGCCGGAGGAGGGGGGGGCCTTTGGGGGGTGAATCAGATAGAAAAAGGGCAAAAAAAATTGTTCGATCCTCAGGCTGGATTTCTCGTCGTTGAGGCCGCCCTTTTCTCGAGGTAAAAGCAGCAATTTACTAACTTGTTCACAGAGGTATTCTAAACTATCCGCCATTGCTTGCGCCATCTCGTTTGCTTGTACGCGCGAGGGAATATGCGCTAAGGACTCACATAGTAGCGTAAAGGACTCTGCCTCCATTTTCTCATCCCCTAGAATGGGTTCCAAAAAGCACTGGAGGGTATCCGCGAAATCAGGCGAAACCTCATGGCGGGAGATAAACGCAAAAAGCTGCAGGGAGGCGCCCCGGCCTTTGCTTTCCTCAATAACGCGGTGGCTTTGCTCGTGAAAAAGGCGCACGAGGGCGTCGTTTCGGTACTGGGGCGATCGGTTGAAAATCGATCCGACGCGGCCGACGTCATCGGCGTTCATTGTGCTCAGAATCGTTAACGCGCGCGCCGACGCCTTCTGGAGTAAGCTCCCTTTAGAAGTTAACTCCGGAAGCGTAAACGCGATGGAAAGGATGTCAACAAAATTGAACTCGCTCGCTGACGCTAGCTTTAGAGAGGCGTACGCTTCAACAGCGGCGATGAGGCTCTGACCATAGCACCCTCCTTTTTGTTGGAATTCGAGTATAAGAGATTTAACATCTTGCACGGGCCAGGAATCCAGCTTGAGACCGTGGATGGTATGTTGAATAACGGATTGAGTTAGGGAAGACTCCTGGGTGGTATCTCTAGCTATCCGAGAGGGCAGGGCCCGCAGCAAGAGAGCCAAAGAGCGCGCACCACTCCCTCCCGGTGTAAACCAAAAGTCATCGTGCTTGATACCATCCCGCGTTGGAAGAAAAAGCGGCGCGACTAAGTTTGGATCCCGATTTAAAATCCTCGACAGCGGCGTATAAAACTCGCCGATTTCAGCGCCAAGACTACAATGGGATGATAATTCCACCAGTGCACCAACCGTCTGCTGCACTTCTTCTCGAGAGTTGTAGATAGGCATGCAGCAGCGTGCCACCAAGGAGGCTAATCGTATCGAATGCATCGCGTATTGAGATTCTCTAGGGGATTTTTCTTGTCATATATCTATTTTTCCTTCTTTTTTTTCTCTTCGCTAAGAGTAATGAAGCGGTTTAAATGGTGCTTTTGTATGCAATAAAATCCTGAGCAGTTAGTTAAGGTTGTGGGAGTGGGTGGGTGGGTAAAAACGAATTAGAATCAAAATGTATCATCTTACTTGCATTTGTTCATTAGCCCCCCCCCCCCCCGCACTAATCGAACCATCTAACAGCAAGAGGAAAATAGATTCCTAATAATAAAATTTGTTTGAACCGAAAAGGAGGTAAACCTTCCCCCCTTACTACTCTATACATCACAATCTTCATAGGTATCTCTCGCTTTTTTTTCTTGGGGTTGTTGCAAAGAGGGTAGGAAAGATACATAAACACCCACAACAGGCTGAAGCCCTGTCTCTATTCAGCGTTTTTACCGATAAAAACAGGAAAACGGATCGATTTTTTCTAATTTTCAGCGAGGAAGTACGCTGATAATCGTTTCTACATCCATCTCATGTCCCATCGCCCGCGCATGCCTGGCTACACAATCCCGCATCGCCGCGTTTCCTTTCGTGATGCCGATATTTACGCGAGCAACGGCGACGATATCGGGAATCCCCGCCTCCCCGCCGAGCCTTAGGGTGTGCTCGAAGTAAAAGAGCGCATGAAAGTGGTCGTGAATGCTGAGATAAATCTCCCCCAGGAGGAGCAGACAAACCGCCGCGCCGCTTTTGTCCCCGACGAGGCTGCACTGCTCGAGGGCCTGCTCGAGATTCGATTGCGCGGCGTGCATGTTCCCCGCCCGCAGCGAGACGACCCCGAGATTCCCCAACGTGATCGTCTCCAGCATCTTCTCCTTCGCCGCCCGCGCGTTCGCGAGGGCGTCGCGGAGGGCCCTCTCCGCGGACGCCAACTCCCCGAGCGCGATGTAGTTGACCGCCAAGTTAATCTCGGCCACCGCGCGCGTGTAGGGCCCTCCGAGCGGCTCCTGCTGTTTATGATAAATCAACGCCGTTTTATACTCGCCAAGCTGGAAATAATAAACCCCGAGGGTGTTATTGCAGAACGCCACACCGCGGGGGTCGTCAACCGCCTCGAACAGCCCAAGCGCCGCCGTGAAATGCTCCGCCGCCTTCTCGAGGTTGCCGTAATTATAATAAATCGTTCCAAGCGAGCAGAGAAGACGCCCTGCGTGAGGTTTATTTCCCGCACGAAGAGCCGCCCGCGCGCGCATCTCGATGTCTTTCGCATCACAAATCCCCGTTTGATTTGGGTTGGTATTGCTAATTAATTTTATTGGTTGCTGGGGGTCATTATTTCCGTCCAAAAGCGGCTTTCGATGGGTTTCCAGGCTGATTGGAAAGCACTCTGCGCCGCGCAGGAGCGAGATCACGCTGCGAGCAAGCGGTAGCCCCCTCGGGGAGCCCTCCAAGGGGGGAATGTGAAAATCCTCCGGTGGGGTAAACCGGAGCGAGGAAACAAGCGGGCAGGTTCGGGCAGGAAAGGGTTCTACTCTTAGTTTCAAAACCGCATCGCAATTTGTGGAGAGCCCTTTAAAAGGGAGTTTTGGGATAGTATCGGCGAGGTTAGTAGCCAGGAAAGAGGTGGAAGCAACCGTGCGATTAATACGAAAGAGCTCTTCGCGGGAGAGCAGGGTGCGATCCTCCGAAGGTGCCATCAGATATCGTTTATGAGTTGAGGAGACTAAAATACGCTTGCCCTCTTTAGTCACACTCTGTCGCCTGTCTTCTTTGCTTTTTGGAGGAGGGTGTGGGCTGGAATCCATTTTGGATATCTTGTTGTTGTTGTTGTTGTTGTATATTAGCCAGTTAGGCGAAAAATCTACACAAGTTAAGAACTCCCTCCCCCCCCCAAAAAAAAAAAATATATTTGAGAATTTCTTGTTAAATAGATTGATTCAGCATCCCAATGAAACCAATAGTGATAATAGTAATAATTAAGTATGTGTCTAAAATAAAAAAAAAAGAATTCAAGTGCACTCTATACCACAGATAAACTAGACACCACCCCTTGAAGAATGGGGGATTATCCCTTTACCATTTATTCGTTCATACTGTTATAAACTTAGAACATTTACATTTCAACGCAGCAACACAAGGGAAGGAAAATCATTTGCTCGATTTTGAAATTATTGCTTATTCGACAGAATATTTAGAGGTAGGGATTGGACTTTCTTATTTCTTTCCCCTCCTGACTCAATTGCTAGAGCTTCATCGACTCAAGTCTATTTTATATGATGAGGTTCCAACGGAGATGAGTATCTATACGCACCTAGAATGAATAGTGGTCCTTCCTGACTTTAACCGTTCTGACGTGTGGTAATTATTTGCCGCTTCATTTGCATACGAATAGGCTGTTCCCCCGCCTCCTCTCCCTTTTTTTTTTTTTGGGATATATCTAGAATTATTTTTTACAACAGAATACACAGCGCACTGCGTCCGAGGCGGGAAGAAACATTGCATCCTAAAAAAAAACACAAATGTTCGTGAAGGGAATATATGTATATATGTATATATATATATATATGAAGAGCCTTTTCAATTTTATTGTCGTCTTTTTTTTCTCCCTTAGCATCCTTTTCCATTTCTTTACATGAGCTCTGGTTCGCCCTCGACCGCGGTATCCTCTTCGAACCGCAACACCTCATCCTTCATCGCTTTGCGGAGGTTCAAAAACCATGCATGAAAGTCCTTCGTCTTCCCCGCAATACGATACACGAGGACCTTTGTGTAGCCTTCGACCACGGGCAATAGGCGCACCCCCACCTCGAGTATTTTTCGTTTATTCACAATATGCGTTCCGTATAAAAAGCCATACGAGTTTCCCTCCTCGAACTTCGTTGAGAGGGAGTTCTGTTTGGCGAGCAGCTGCACCTTAATCACGGTGCGAGAGCCGGCGACGGTGTAGCCGGTGTTGAGATAGGTTTTAAAGGAGCGGTGCTCGGTAAAGTCGAACAAGTTATCGAGATGCCGCAGACGGACCGCGAGCGGGTGATTTTTCAGAAAGTCGTATCGCAAGCAGAGCCCGACGAAGAGCTCGAAGGTGATCTGGCCGCGCCCCTTGTGCTTGAGGTCGGCGGACTGGAAGAGAGTCTCGATCTCGGCCTCGGTGAAGTTGATCCCGAGCGCGGCGAGGTTGTTCCGCGTGATGAGCCCGCTCTTCTGGGTGTCGATAGCGTCGAAGGCCTGCCGGATCTCCTGCAGGAACTCGCGCTCGAGGTCGTAGTGGAAGAGGTTGACCATCTTCGCGAGGTCGTAGCGCTTGCCGAGCAGGTTCTGGTGCTGGATCCATCCGACGACGAAGTCCTCCTCGGTGATCCGGCCCTCGGCGTCGCAGTGGAAGCAGCCGAGGAAGCGCGCGAGCTCGCGCTCGGAGACGGGCTTCTCGCCGTTCAGCTTTATCAGGGCGTCGCGCACCTGCGCGGGGGCCAGCAGCCCGTCCCGCGTGACGTTGCAGCTCCGGAAGGCCTGGTGGAGCTCCTGCGCGAGCTCGACCGTCGGCGAGAGCGAGGCCGCCGCCGCGTCCGGCGAGGACGCCCCCCCTTCCCTCGGCGAGCCCTCGCGCTGGATGAAATCGCCGCGCCGCGGGCTCCACGGCGAGCCCGGCGCCGCGCCCTCGGCCGCGGCCTCGCCCGGGAAGAGCGCGGGGTCGAGCCCGACCGCGAACCACCGGTCCCGGATCACCTCGCGCGTCGTGAACCGCCGCGCGGGGTCGCGCTCGAGCAGGCGCTCGATCAGCCGCGCGGCGCCCTCGGGCAGGTACCGGTTCCGCCGGTTGTACTGCCCGCTCAGGATGCGCTTCCGCGTGAGGCCGTCCGTCCGGTCCGTGAATGGGAGGTAGCTGCAGAGCATGAAGAAGAGAATGCACCCGCAGCTCCACATATCGCACGCGCAGCCCTCGTAGCCGCACTCGATCAGCATCTCCGGCGCCTGGTAGTCCAGGCTCCCCGCTAGCGAGGTCAACAGCACCGCGCTGTCGTTGAACTTCCCGCCGGTCGTGTACCGCGAGAGGCCGAAGTCGCACACTTTCAGGATGTTCCCCTCCCCCAGCAGAAGATTCTCCGCTTTCAGGTCGCGATGCGCGATGTGCATGCCGTGGCAGTAGTGAACCGCGTGAATCAGCTGCTGAAAGTACTTGCGCGCGACATTCTCGTCAAACCGCTCGGAGTCGACAATTTTGTCAAACAACTCGCCATTCGGCGCAAGCTCCATGACCAAATTATACGCATTCGGGGTTTCAATCGCCTCTAGAAGTCGCACGATGTGCTTGTTGTTGATCTTGCGCATCATCTCAATCTCCCGCTCAACGTATTCCTGGGTGCCCTGTCGCTTTACCATCGCCTTGTCGATCGTCTTCACGGCGACGTTCGTATTATGCTTTCGATCAAAGGCAAAGTAAACCTTGCCAAACCCCCCGCTACCAAGTACGTGCCCTAATACTATGTGCTTTCCAATTACTACAGGAGTCTTTTTCTCAAGCCCCTTGGACTCCCCAGTCGCGGGATCGATGGCTTCATTCTTGACATCATCTTTTTCAGGTGGCATTGCGCAAGTCATGCAACGTATCCTAGTATTAGAACCGATCCTTAAAAATAAACTATAATGTACTAATAGAGTAAGTGATGATGGCGTGCCGGCCAATCTCTGAATAGGATTATATAGCAATGTATATGCTTTGATTTTTATTCATTGATATATAATAATAAAAAGAAAGACTTCCTCTGGAAGGCTTTCCCATAAAAATAAATAGTATTATTGAAAGACAAAAAGAAGAAAAGTAGGAGATGGGGGGATAGAGAAGGGGAGGGGGGGGGGGGGGAATGAATATCTGACAGATCATCCGAATGGTTTACGCACATTATTCATGTTGTGGAGGTTTTTTTTTGGGCAACAAAAATATTTGGACTTCGCACACAGCCAATATATTAGTAAAGGAATGTGAAGCAAACTAATGCAAATATGTTCATTTTTAAATAGCCATTCACAAACCGACTGTGCAAGCCTTTATCCATCGCATTAGCCGTGGGTTAAAAGGGGGAAAGATTAATTTAATTTGAACTAATTTACCCCCCTTAGTTTTTCTCAACTTCTATGTGTTATAATAAAATAAGCCAACTCCAAACATTAATATGTGAGCGAAAATATACTAGACACACACGCACACACACACACATATATATATATATATATATATATTGTGAAGATATAGGGTACCTCTCTGTTGATGCTAAACTAGCTCGGTTCGAAACCGACGGCGATCCCCTTCTTCTTCACCTTCCTCCTTCATCATTGTCTCCCATTCACTTTTAACAGTGCGCATCAAACGATGCAGCGCGGAGGTGTAAAAGTAATCTGGCTTAGACATAACCCACACGTTAAACGCATTCTCTGGAAGTCTGCGAAGACGATCGCTGATGCCTTCCTTAAACCCGGTATCGTATCCGAGTAAAAAGATTCGCCGCTGGAGCTCTGGAAAGGAGAATTTGCCCTTGAAGGTGAGATGCTGTTCGGGGTGATCGTACTGCTCGATTTTCCACTTCGCGGCGCGCAGAAAATCCTTCTTCGCGTGGAATTTCGCCTGCGCCTTTTCGATGCGCTTTTCCAATGCATCGAAGTTGTGAATGCACTGCTCCCCGCGATCGAGCAGCGCGTTGACGTAGTCGCGGACCTCGCCAACGGTCTTCTCCGGCGAGTTCAGCGCGGCGGTGATCGCCGGGTAGTCATGCAAATCCACCTCCCCACTGATTAACACTTTCGTTAATCGACGATACTCTCCCAGGGTCCAGTTTGGAAAGCCTTCGTGGAGCAGTCGCTCGCGTTCCTCCTGCTCGGTTGCCGTCAAGGTCTCGTCGCCGTTATCCCCTGTTTCCTCGTTCGCGGCCTCCTCGCCGCCGTTGTTGTTGTCCGCGTACTTTCGCTTCCAATTCTGCACCATCAGCCCCACTTCGATATTATGCAGGGCGACCAAACGTTTGGTGTTGTAGAGCTGAAAATGATGAAATTTCGGAGGCTTTGGCAGCTTTAGCGGCGGCGCCTTTGTCGCCTTGGTTTGGATCTGCTCGACGTCCTCCTGGGTGTAGGGCGTGATGGCGCTTCGCATGCGGTGCCCACGCCCGAGCTTTTCCCCCGTTTCCAACCCCTCCGAGATCATTTCTTTCGGTACGATCGTCTGCGCGTCTTTGCTCGCGAACGCGGCCTCGTACGGCAGCCCCGCCTTCGCGTCGATCGCGCCGTTTAGCGAGCGAAACTGCACGAGGGCTTCTTTTAAATTGGGGTGCAGAATCGCGCGAAGGACCTCGCCGTAGACCGAGCACTGCTGCTGTAAGCTCTCCTGCGAGATGGCCTCGGGGAGTTGGAGGTGCAGCGTCCGCGATTCGACCCCGGAGCGGAAGGAGATGCCCTCGAAGTCGTAAATATTCGACTCATCGGCGCCGAGTTGGAAGCTGGTGAGGGACATCTGCACGGTTTGCTTCACCTCGCTGTTCATTTGCGAGGACTTGGCCTCGCCCTCGTCGAGCAGGCGGTCGATATCGTCCTCGGTGATGTCGGCATGCCGCGTGCGGAAGATCTCCTCCGCGCCGAAGCGGATCATCGACAACAACTCACTCCGCGAGGGCGCGTTCTGATTCGTATTATTGTTGGGATTACCCGAAATGCCCGCGCGTAGGCTGCCCTGCTGGACGACGAGGGCGTTTAGATAAAGTTTTTTGAGCGCGCGGCGGTAAATCCGCTCCTCGATGGTGCCATCGGTGACAAAGCGGTAAACGCGAACGCTGCGTTTCTGCCCGATTCGATGCGCGCGATCCTGGGCTTGCAGATCCATCTGCGGATTCCAATCCGAGTCGTAAATAATCACGTGATTGGCGGCCTGGAGATTAATCCCCAGACCTCCTGCGCGTGTGGAGAGCAAAAAGACGAAGTATTCGCTATTCGGGGAGTTGAAATTCGCCATCTGTGAGTCCCGGTCGTAGCTGCTCGTGTTGCCGTCAATTCGGCAGTAGCGGAGGCCGCGCATATTGCAGTAGTCCTCCAAGATGTTCAGCATGCTCGTGAATTGCGAAAAGATCAGCACCTTGTGCTTTCCCTCCACATCCCCCCTCAATCGATGCAGTAGTTTGTCCAAAATAAGCATCTTGCCGGAGGCTTTCACCAGTTTTTCGTCGGTAATAAACGGCGGCCCTTCCTCGGCGCCGTCCATCAGGTAGGGGTGGTTGATCACCTTGCGGAGGTTCATCAGGACGGAGGTGAGGTAGGTCGTACTGCTGGAGGCGCGGTTCAGCGCATCCGAGTCCTTCGCGAGGACGTGGATGTACCATTCCCGCTGCTTTTTTGTGAGCTTGCAGGAGACGTAGATCTCTTTTTTGGGTGGAATCCCGGTGTTGACCTCAGATTTGACCCGACGAATCATCAACGGGGCGAGAATTTTATGCATATTCGACATCACCTCCTCGTCTTGGTGCCCGCTGGAGGAGTCAAACCACTCCTCCAGCGAATCCGAAACCTGAAAAAGCTGCGGCGCGAGAAAATGCAGGAGCGACCAGAGCTCTTTTAGGTTATTCTGGAGAGGCGTCCCGGTGATAATCAGACGATGCGAGGTCTCCAGCGAATCCAAGAGCGTATGCGCGCGGCCCTCTTCGTTTTTGATCTTATGCGCCTCGTCCACGATGAGGTACTGCCAGTGGATCTTCTTAAACGTCGAAATCTCGTCCAGGACCATCTCAAAAGTCGTCACCACGATATCATGCCGGAGCTTATGCGGCGGTGAGAGATGCGATTTGATCAGCATCGGCCGTAGGTCACTCGAGGCGTGAAATTTGTAAACGTCAAGGCCGGGGCACCAATGGCGAAACTCCCGATACCAATTCCCCATCACCGACTTCGGGCAAACCACCAGATGCGGCCCTGGAAGACCTACCGTAAATTTCAGATACGCAAGCATCGCGATGGTTTGAAAAGTCTTGCCAAGCCCCATTTCATCCGCGAGAATTCCATTCACCGCACGGGAAAAAAGCCCCACGAGCCAATTCACACCTTCAATTTGATAGGGCCGGAGCTTTCCGCGGAGGTAGGAGGGAGTTTTGGTTAAACGCGGGGCCTCGAACTCGATGGAATCCTCGTTCGTCTCGCACTCCCGCATCACATGGCGAAATTTAGAATTTTGGCTTAATGACTTGCGAGAGTCGCCTCCTTCCCACTCCCGCATCCCTGTATAGTACTCCGTTTCGCATAAAGTGCGATTAAAGACGGAGAGTTGTTGATGCTCTGGGCAGGCGCGCAGCGTGCGCACGATATGCTCGCGCTCACGGCGAATATTCTGCAGAAATTCTCTATGTTTGGCAGCGACTTTGGCTCCTCGGATAGGATCGTAGACAGGCTCAACGTAGCCTTCGAAGACCTCGGGGACTTCCTCCTTGTTTGGGTCATCCCCAATTCGGATATAGTGCAAAAGAATCTGCTCGTAGAGGTCATCCGCGGCGAGATCATTGATTTCCCGCTCGAATTCCGATACCTTATGCAGATCTTGCCTTTTCCTTATTTTCCTCGAGATCGCCATCGCACGTTGCTTTGTAGTACTGTCTTTTGAAAATCAATAAATATATAAAGAGAGGGAGAGAGAGAAATAAGAATATGGGAAAAACCACAAGAAGGTGGTATGACAAAGGATTGCATCGGATTTTAAAGAGTGAAACAATACACCCAGGAGAAGAGGACCATAAACGCAAACATAATATCGTTTTAACAGCTATTTAAAAAAACCCAGACCAGTGTTATGATGTGATATCCCTCTATGAGTAACTCTTATTTATATCTTAGATACAGCAACTCTTTGAAAGGGGAAAAGGTGAAATCCCTCAACCTTTGCCCCTCCCCCCCTCCCCTCCCTCTTTAGGTTTAAAGTTAAACAGAAATATGACTTTTATGGTGAAAGGTAAAAGGATATCTCTTTCTAAGAGGCAGGGGGCGCGCAAACAAACAAATAAACTCGAAAAGATGGAACCCACAGTTGAGTTGTCAACCTTTGAATATTGCATCGATAAACCCGTCGCTATATCTTTAGCTTTTCGTTTCTATGGATGTAGGACAGCCAAAGGTGGGTGGGTGGGGTGGGGGGGGGGAAGCAAAGCAACGCAAATACTGCCTCCCCCCCACCCACACAAGAGATACTTTGGGGAGGGAAAAATCGATCTCTTCCGTTAACCCCTCTCACCAATCATCGACCACCCCAAAGCGATCCAGCAAGCTTTGCTGCTCACAAAGATCTCTCTGAACCTTTTTTCGGGCGTAAAACACGGGGCAATCCCTGCTTGTGCAGATGACTTCCTGATTTAACGAGCCCTGGCATTGTTGGCACTGTGTCCAGACCTGCGAGTAAATCGCCTCATAGTGGTTTCGCTTGGCAATAATTCTTCCATAGACCTCCGGTGCGCGATCCTTGCAATTCGGGCACAAGGCCCCCGTCCCGCCATCCTTTTCTTCCTTTAAAATCGCGCGGCAGGAGACGCACTGCGCGTGGAGTTTGACAAACTTCATCAACCCGCTGGCGTTTTTGCTCGGCGCCGCGATCGCGATATGCCGGGTGTGATCCCCGGTAATCAAAATCCTCGGATCCTCGAGGACGGCCTCGAAGACGCGCTGGAGGGGCTGCGCGAGCTGGTGCTCGAGGTAGTGCTGGGTATCAATCGGGATGTTATTTTCCAAGACGTAGATCGGGTCCTCGCTGCGCTCGTAGGCCTTCGCGCCCTTTTCCGCCTTGATGATGACGTAGGCGACGCGGTCTCCGATATTCGGCGCCGAGGCCGGGTCCCGCTGCCGCATCCGCTCGACGAGCTTAATATGGGCCTGCGCCCCCACGTACTCGTCCTCCCACTTCGAAAAGGCCTTCGTGATCACGAGGTTGGAGATATCCAGGCGGTTCAGCAGGAGGTCGCTGATCGTGCCCTTCACAAACTCCACCGCGCTCTCGACGGAGCGGTGGATGAGGATGCGGTTGAGGACCCCGCTGATCACGCGGGCCACCAGCGGGCAGTTATCCCGCCGGACCGTCTCGATGCCCTTCGCGTCCAGCTTATCGTACGTCTTCGTGTTCGTCCAGAGCAGCCCGGCGTAGCGCTTTTTGTTCATCAACAGGTAGGGGAAGTAGACCTTCTCGAACTC
Organism: Phytomonas francai; assembly: GCA_001766655.1. Classification (NCBI taxonomy): domain Eukaryota; phylum Euglenozoa; class Kinetoplastea; order Trypanosomatida; family Trypanosomatidae; genus Phytomonas; species Phytomonas francai. The sequence goes on from MJCC01000003.1 coordinate 294,598, forward strand.
GAGCTTGATCGGCTTCAGGAAGTGCTGGGAGACGCGGTCGGCGGCCTCCTTGCCGAAGCTCATCGCGACCTGCAGGCGCTCCTTGTCGGACGCGTTTTCGTCGGTGGGGCACTGAATCATGACGGAATCCGTATCCCCGTAAAGCACCTTCGTCTCCGGGTACAGCTCCTCGACGAGCTTCTTGGTTTGCTCGATCATCTGACGCCCGTACGCGGTCGTCGAGGAGCTGATCTCCAAACACGGCAGCTTGCCGAACTGCGCACCGGTGAAGCCGTAGACAGAGTTCGCGCTCACCTTGAGCGCGAGCTGGCGACCGTTTAGAACCTTGTATTCGAGCGAGTTCATCGGCCAATCCTTCATCATCTCGCGGGCGCGCTTGCGGGCGGCGAGCAGGTCCTGCAGAATCTCCGGAAGCACCCCCGGGAAGAGCTCTTTCTTGACGAACACATCCCCGCTGGGAGATTGCTCGAGCATCTCCGGCGGGTACGCCGCGACGTTCCGCTTCGGGACCAACGTCGAGTAGCATAGGTTGTGCGCGATCATAATCGACGGATAGAGCGAGGCGAAGTCGAGGGTGACGACCGGGCAGTTATGAAACCCCTTCACGGGTTCAATCACCGTGGCGCCTTCGTAGCCGCGATCGTTCCCGCCGTCCTGGTCTATGGTGGGGATGAGCAAATTTCGCTTCTGCGCCTTCCGAAGCAGCATGGAGAAGATTTTAATCTGCTGGCCCCGCTCGAGCAGCCATCCGATCGGCACCCCGGTCGCCCTCGCCATCTCGACGTTATTCACGATGCACATTAGACGATCCAGCAGCTTCACCGGAAGGTAGGCGTCTTTTAGACAGTAAATCGCGAGGCGCCGGCGGGTTTCGTCGTTTCCCTGCTGCAGATCCGAGATGATGGAGTGGTGGACGTCCTCCTTTTGCTCCCCGAGGAAGTGCTGCGAGACGGCGTTGAGCGAGTACGAGCGGAGTTTGTGATCGCGCTGGATCACCAGCATCGCGTCCATGATAATCCGCCCCTCCATCGTGATCTCCGTGTACTTGCGATTCCCCATCTGTTTGGATTGGAATTTCTTGTCGCGCGCGACCGTGCACTCGTGGATTTGCCGCCCCCAGAAGTGAAACCGGCGATCGACGCGGAGCGCGAGGCCGCGGTTGAGGAGGTAGGGAAAGTCGAAATTGCAGATGTTATACCCGGTCAGAATATCCGGGTCGAGCGCCTTCAGAAAGCTCGCCCAGGCGAGCAGCAGCTCGGCCTCGGTCTCGAAGGCGTGGACGTCGGCGCCGGCGATCGGCGCGCAGCCGTTCAGGCAGAAGACCGCGCGCACGAGCGGCTCCGCCTCGCTGCCGTACTCGACGCAGTGATTGCAGATCTGGATGACGGGGTCGTGCTCGGGCTCGGGGAAGAGCCCCTTTCTCCCCTCGCACTCGATGTCGACGGAGAGGATGCGGAAGGGGGCGATGGCGAGGTAGGGCCCGCTCGGCTCGTGGTTGCGCACGACCTCGTAGGAGCAGGCGACCTCGATCTGCGCGGTCGAGGTGCGCTCGCGGAGGGGGTGGGCGTGGGGGGCGGGCAGCGTCGCCCAATTGCACCCCCCGAGCCCCCGGTCCACAAGGAAGCGCAGGGGGAAGACGACGTTGCTCTCGAAGGTCGCGAAGACGCGGCGCCCGGGCCAGGCCCCGGGGCACTCCACCCCGGTCTCGGCGAGCAGCCCGCGGAGACGGGGGATGTGCTGGGGGAGCTGCGCGACCACGCGCAGGTGCGGCCTCGCGCCGCCCGCGGCGTGGAAGAGGACCCCGCGGCGCGCGTGGGCCTCGACGCGGACGACGGCCTCCGGCAGCCCCTGCGCGCGGAGCTGCGCGTTGAGGCCGCGGCGAAGGGGCTCGGCGTGCGCGGGCAGCCACCCCGCCGGGGCCTCCACCCACAGGTACGGCTCGTAGTTGTAGCAGTGGACGAGGACGCTCTGGCCGCCGGCCGTCAGCCCGTACAGCCGCAGGATCGGCACCTCCGCGTGGCCCACCCGCGAGACCCCCGCCAGCCGCGGCCCCTTCGTCTGGCAGCAGTCGAGCAGCTGAAAGGTCAGGTCGTGCGGGAGGGGGGAGGCGGGGTCGTGCGGGAAGGGGGGGCGGCCGATCAGGCCCCACGCCGTCGCGCACCGTCCCCGTCGCGCATCCTTTTCCATCCCAGGTGTGTATGTATGTATGTGTGTGTATGTGTGTGTGGGGGGGGGGAAGCGAGGGGGAACCCTTTGGCACGAAGGCAATCCGGATCGAGCCTTCTTTATCGCTCTTTCTATGTGTGTATGAAGATCGGGGGGTGTCTATGCGACAGTGGATAACGTGAGCACGCTGGTTTTACCGCTTACTCGCTTTTCCACCCATCTACCCCCAATTACCATAGCCATAACCATAAAAAAAATGAAGAGGAAGGCGACATCATATGTGGGAAGCGAGTCATACCAGTAGTAATAAGGATGAGCTCATGACACACCGATCCAGTTCGAAATGACGAACGCGGAATAAAACTAAATGAATAAACGCAAAGTATTTGGAATCCCCTGACGCAGATGGGATGCTTAGAGGCACTATCCACAATATCCCCTTCCAGATCTACCCCAATCCTACCATCCTTGTCCTACTCAATCATTTTCGTCTTTTAGAGCGACTCAGAGACGTGGCTTTTTCCCCGTAGATCTTCCGAAGTGATGCGGTTGCCATGGTCTCACTTTCCCCTCCCTTTGGGACGCCGGATTCAATTATTTTCCAGATATTATCATCTCGCCTGATCCTATGCCGATCTAACCGCTCGTTCGCTAATACCTTAAGCGCCAATGCCCACTCCCCGTGCGTGGTGGAAAGCCTTTGCATAATGAGCGGAAGGGAATCCGCATCCATCACACGCTGCTGAATCCCCTCACCGATAGCTTTACTCACCAAAACGTCATTTGATTTACACGCTATCAGTTTCTTGCAAAGCTTATCGATGCCTCGAAAAGTGATTAGCTTTACCATTTGAAGAGCATCGGTCGAGTTCGTCAGAAAACTGTTTTCCGTTTGTTCACCCGTGGTATTCGCATTACCACGGATGAAAAATGACGAATAAAGCGTGAGCTGAGCACCCTTCCTTTCTCTTCCCTTATTTTGTTACAGTGCATGATAAAAAGTTCAAAAGAGGAGGCATACCAATCGATTGTGTCTTACCGATACGGTTTCTAGGCATGCGTATCTTTTAAAGCAAACTAAACATCTTTACCACTAGGTAAGCCTTCGGACCCTTATTTCCACTCATTTTAATACTTTCAGCATATGCGTAAAAAAACAAACAAACCCAAGGACATACGACTTAGCCAAATGGAGTTGTGATTGATCAGGGATTACTTTTTTTCTTTAAAAAAAATAAATAAGCACCTCCAAAAAGGATAGGTATTGAAAACTCATTGCAGTTGGTTCACAAGAAAAGATTCTCCGAATTGTGTTCACAAACCCTTCTTCTCCTTCTTATAGTTTAGAAATTTAAAGATACTTCCGTTGTTAAACGCAAACTTTACCATACAGTTCTCGCCTACTTAACCCCGAAGAGGTCCTTCTGCATTTTCCAAATCAAATGGCCCACAATCATTTAAGATATGTATTATATTATACGTATGCGTTTTTTCTTCTTAAAGAACAACAGCAACGAAATACGCATATCAATCCAGAATAAAGCTATAAGGATAGCCCTCCTCCTCATGATTGAAAAAACCCCACCATCCACCTCATCGCCGGTGGGGTTTCTTTTCCGCGAGGACCTTCCGGAGGGCCGCCATCACGCGCTCCGCCTCTTGCATCGTATTATAGCAATCCCAGCTTAATCGGATCGATCGTCGGGGTTCTAGCCGCTTCCCGAGCGTTTCGTAGATGGTGGTATTCAACGTATTCGTATTACATGCGGATCCGGTCCCTATTTCAACGTGATATTTTGTCGAAAGCAATGAAACCACCTCCGTATTCTCATACCCAGCCGGGAGGGTCGCGTGCACGATAAACCCGCTCGTTTCTCCCCGTCGATTGAGCTCGCACCCGAGGGCCTCCAACTCCTTTACGACAAAGGCCTCAATTTCTCTATGCTGAGAATGACTGCGATCGAGCTTTAACGCGGCGCCGAATCCGAGAATTCCAGTGACGTTCTCCGTCCCCGGGCGAATTCCTCTTTCCTGAGAGCCGCCGCTATAGATTTGATGGCATTTCAGCCCACGCAGGTAAAGTGCGGCGACCCCTACCGGGCCATTGACCTTATGCGCGGTCACTGTCATCGAGTCCACCTCGGAAAGGTCAAGTGCGCGGAAATCGATCTTGAGAAAGGCCTGCGAGGCATCCACGTGAAGTCGCCCATTCGGCGGGCGTTTGAGCTCCCGCGTGATCGAGCCGGTCTCGTGGTTGACCAGGTCAACCACCCGCACGACGACAGCATCCGCCTCCTTCTCGGAGGGTTCGCTGATCGCCAACGTACCTTTGGTCGAGGAGTGCGACCACGCCTCGCGCAGGACGCGATAGCCGTGCAGGGCGATATTATTCGACTCCGTCCCACCACTCGTGAAGACGATTTCGTTCGCCGGGACGCCCATCTTCTCGGCGAGCTCGATGCGGACCTTCTCGATTGCCATTCTCGCGATCCGGCCAGTTTCGTGCAGGCTTGCCGGGTTCCCTTCCGGCGCCCGCAGCATCGCGCGTTTGACGCTCGCCGCGACCTTCGTCCCTGCGGCAGCGTCAAAATACAGCACCTCCTCCCGCTCTTGCTCCTTGGTGCTCCCTTCCCCCGCTCCCTCCTCTTCTTCCTCGTCCGCGGGGGGGTTGGCCGTATTCGAGGGGGCAGTCGATGACGTCGTCGGATCGGCCGCCTCGGCGCCCGTGCGCAGGCCCATCGCCGGGGTGTACGTAAACTCCTCGGACTCGCCCAAGACGCCATCTCGGAAGCTCTCCCGCACCACCGACAGCTCCACCGGCGTGATTTGCCGAATATACCCCGCCAATCGCGCCCGCCCCATGCAGAGGTTCGCGCCCGTCTTGCACATCATGTACTGGCAGCAATCCGCGCCCTCCCGGATCGAGATCGCGTACGTGCCGATCCTGCGTGCCTCCTCCATGATATCCGTCTTTGGCAGCCCGATTAACGGGGCCACGATGGCCTTGGGGATGGTCGGGTAGAGCGTGCGGATGTTGTGCAGCGTCTGCGAGGCCACCTGCGAGGCGGAATCCCCGGTGATCAGGACGAGATACCGCCCGTCAAAGCCCGCGCTCAGCGCGAGCATGCACCACTTATACACGAGCGTCCGGTTGATGTTCGGCACCTTCGCGACGATCTGCGTCTGCAGTTTGCTGATATCGACGTAAAACATGTCAAAGCGGCCCTGAATGCGGGAGAGCCTCTCCGCGAGGCGGCGGTTTTTCTCGACCACCGAGGCCGTCTCGCTCGTACTATTGAGGAAATGAATCCCGCTCACAAAGCAGCCCCTCGTCATCATCCGATAGGCCGCCACGGGGCTGTCGATGCCCCCGCTGATCAGCGCGAGGGCGCAATGCGTGGGGTCGATCGGGATCCCACCGATGCCGCTCCGCAAAAGCTCCGCGCGGGGGTCGCCGGTGCGCTTTTTTCCGACGCCCTTGTAAATCTTCCCGATGCCCGGGATCAACTCGAGCAGCTTTAGCTGCTCCTCCGTCGGGGTGCGATTTCGAACCTCGACCATGGTATTCCCGCTCCTCAGCACCTCTGGGTTCGCCAGCACCCGCCGGATCTGGTCGATCAGCAAAAACATGTACCGCTTTTGATGCAAGGTGCTTTTTAAATAAAGCTCCGCGATGGTGAGGACGAGGGTGACCTCCCCCACCGGCGGGACCGCGTGGCGTTTGCCGAACCAATACTTTTCCTCCTCGCGAATATGACGTAGACAGACGAAAGGCTCGCCGGAGTCGGCCTTCGCGCCGGCCTCTTGCTGGAGCTCAAAGCCTTCCCGATCGCAGGCGTACCAACGCCGCCCCGGGACCTGCATTTCACGAAAGAGCTGCGCCCTGTCCACGCACTGGGGGCTCGACATATACCAAATAAAGCGATCGCCCACTTTGGGCTCCTTCATGGTGAAGTTAAAGTGCCCATTCCGCGCTTTTACGATGAATAGCGGGGCGCGATCGCTGGGAAAGAAACGGGGGTTGTTTGGGAGCTTTTCTCCTGTGTAAAGCGTATCCGAGGTCATTATCTACAGTTAGCTTTTAAAAGTTCTTATAATGAAGGTTATTATAGGTATTATTATTATTATTATTTTATGTCTTAGAGAAATTCCTTAGACGCTTGTACCTTTTATAAAAGATACGATACTAATCAGCTTCGTTATTTTACTGAAGACCCCCTCCCCAACCAAAAAACCAACCAAGGGCGAAAAAAGAAGATTTTATCTCGCAAACCCATTGAGGAACCCATGGCGGCGTTGAAACGTCAGGATAAAAACTGAAATGGTGGTTTTGTTTAAATTTTTTTGGGGAGCCCCCCCCCCCCCCGGGCTAACTCAGCTTGAACTTATCCTTATTTCGCAGGTAGAGCTCCATCGGGAAGTCGGGCGCGAGGTCGATCCCGTCGCCCGGGATGAAGTACTCGAGCAGGACGAGCACGATCCAGTCGAGCGTGCAGATCAGCCAGCAAATAAACCCGAACACCTTCCCGAGCGCGGCGTAGCGGAGGCCGCGTTCGTAGGTGGAGAGGGTGGGCATGGTGAGGATGCGGTCGTAGACGCGCTCGGTCCGCTCCGCGACCCAGTCCCAGCTGTAGAACCGCCGGCAGTTCTCGTGGAGCTCCCACGGGGAGAGGTGCGGGGCCTTCGCGATGGCCTCCTCGAGCGCGGCGACGATCGCGAGGGGGTCGGGCTCGGCGAGGAGGAGCATGTGCGGCGGAAGCACCTCCGGCACCCCGCCGACGCGCGTGGAGACGGTCAGGAGGCCGCAGGAGGCGGCCTCGATGAGCGCGATGCAGAAGGCCTCCGTCAGGCTGCAGTTGAGGAAGATCTGGCCCTGGTTCAGCACGCTGCGCACCTCCGTGTGCTTGAGCGCGCCGAGCATCTTGACGCGGCCCATGAGGTCGCAGCGCTCGATCATCTGCTCGAGCTGCGAGCGCCGCGGCCCGTCCCCGCCGATCACCCACGAGATGTTCGGATGCCGCCGGCAGATCTCCGGGATCACGTCGACGAAGAGGTCGGAGCCCTTGCGGTAGACCAGCCGCGTGATCACGACGATCGTGAGCCCCTCCCGGTCCGTCTTCGCCGCCCACGACTTGTACTTCATGTTCGCCGGGGGGGTGAACATGGAGTTGTCGGTGCCGTTCGGGATCACGCTGACCCGCTCGGCCTCGATGTTCGAGCGCAGGACGGTGTTCTCGCGGCAGGTGTTGCTCACGCAGATCACCTGGTCGACCGTCCGCAGGCTCCAGACGAGGACTTTGTTGATGTGAATCGACGCCGCGTCGGCGAAGCCGAAGAGGGAGTGGTCGGTGAAGCACGTCTTGATCCCCATCGTCCCGGCGTGGAAGATGGCCTCATGGCAGAGGTTCGACGTCGTCTGGTGGCCGTGCACGACGGTGATCCGCTCCCGAATGAAGATCGTGCGAAGAAGCGGGAAGGCCGCCAGCAAGGTCGGCAGCGTCATCGACCCCGGCGGAAGCTTCGCCGCGAGAAAGGGCAGGTAGTACACCTTCATCCCGTTCGTGTAGTACCGCACGCCCACGCGCTCGCCGTAGGCCCGCGTGATCACGATCACCTTATGGCCCCGCCGCATAAGGCACTGCGCGACGTTGTAGATGTGCACCTCGACCCCGCCAAACCCCGGGAAGAAGAAATCGGAAATGAACGCCACGCGATGGTGCGCCATCTTCGCGACTCGGAGGGAAAAAAAAAAAAAAAGAAACGAAAAAGAGGCAACGCAAACGGGAAAGCTCAAAATGGGGATAGGAATAACCCTTTCAACAATAACAACTCGTCAAAGGATTCGAATAGCAAAGTGCAATCCGCTCGGTAGACGACCCCGAGTTGAATGCCTGTGCACACCCCTCAGTCCTAAATTCGAACGAAAAGGGAAAAAACGAACCAAAAAGGCTAAAGAGTATCGTTTAGTGAATAAAAAGACAACAGGGGAAAAAGAAGACGAAAAGGTTAAGCAAAGCTCAGCGCTGAGTTTATTACAGTATTAATGGGGAATATTATATGGTTTGGTTAACGGGTATTTTAATACAGTGATGCGTTGGTTTTCGAGTATACCGGTCAAAAAGTACGGTGATCGATTTAAATCATTCCGTTGCTCTTTTTCGCTAGATCGAATTCCAATGCATCGGCATAGGATACGGCACTGCCTAATTTTCCATATCGCGCGAGAACCGCTCGCCGGCAATCTTCCGTTAGTTGCTCATCAAGAAGCCTCGCAAAGAGCCTGCCACCCTCTCGCAAATCCGAAAATTGCTCGAGCGCGAACCTCCGGACGATTTGCGCAACCTCTTCCTGTTCATGCGCTGCTAAACGTTCTAAGAAAATCACCAAGTACCCACCTTCAGGCTCCGCATTGGCATTTTTTTGGTCGGTTTCCTTGAATTTCCCCCTAATGTAAGGTTTTTTCAAAAAAATCCATTCATTTCCATCATGTGCCCACCCAACGTTAAGGATGAATGGCATCATATCACTATGGTGTTTACCTACCGCATTACCCTTGAGAACATCATAGCACCTCTCACTGCTTTGAGATTCGGAAAAAGAAATAAGCGTTAGCATGTTATCATCCGTAAGGATGTAAGCAGAATAGAAGCTAATTTTGCCAAACCCTTCTAATTCTCGCACGAGGGCATCTGGACGCAAGCTGGGCTGATGTAGGATCGCCAATCTATGGGTTTCACTAAGTTGAATCTTTATCTTTTGCATTATACTAACGGGAGCCTTCCCCCAAGAGAGTAAAAAAAAGAATAGCGGGAAACAAGAGGCCCCCCCCCCAAAAAAAATTAGTACATAGGTAACTGTCTAAGCAATTCAGGTAGTCAATGGGGTATATATATATATATATATATATATGTGTGTGTGTGTGTGTGGATCACAGCGACACTTTTTGGCCATTCATCCGTTTGAAAGCGGGTCAAGGAGAGTTTTTAAAAATTTCTACGAAGAATACAATATCCAGATTAAATTGTGGATCTAATCAACAAGTGAAAACATCAGGGTTAGATAGCTTGACGTCTTTGTTTGCTTTCTTACTCTTTTTTGTACAATCCTGTCGATTTAAGCGGTCGAACCCAAGGTGATGTTCATCATCTGTAAAGGATACGCGTTGAGCGTTTCCTGAGACGCCAATTTAGGCTAGCTAAGCACACATTCACCATATTCAGGGGGTATTCAATATTTCGTTGCTTAGCTAAAGACAATATTCCCTTTCATGTTCGCAAGTAGCTGAATAAAGGGTAACGTGACGGGAAACAATTCTTAATACTAAACAAATAAAAAGGGTGCCAAAGTAGTATAGAATATACTGCCAGTTCAACCAGGAGAGTGCAATTCTTCAGGCACAGCAGAAAAACAAATGCACGGTGCGTTCCCCCCTCTCCGAGGTCCAGCGAAACCTCAACAGAGAAAGATCATCGCTACTGAATCCTATCGTGAGCTTTGGGGAGGCTTTGCTATCGACCATGCATAACGCGCCGAACGCGCGTAGATCTTTACAGTTAACCGTCCCCTCCAGCGCGTGCTCTTGGGAATCCCGTTTAGCTAACTCCCCGAGGCGAATCGACACCTTGAGCATTTCCATGCTCAATACGAGCAGGCAGACGTCGTTTTCACCCCAATCGAAGGAAAGTGTGCACGTTTCCTCATCATAGGCGCTCGTCGCGCGCACCATTTGCTTAAAACCGTGAATATCGCGTATCACGAACATCGTCTCGATGCTATGATCTACACTCAGCTCCGGGCCTAACTCGTAGAGTGCGCAGATCTGAATCAACTGGACACATCCATCCTCTTCACGATGTTGATAAACTAAGAGTCGGTTGGAATCCTGCGTGAGCTCGAATGTCAGGGGAGTTTTTTCATCAAAGCAGCGCAGGCTTTTCGCGAGCAGGCTGCTGTTAATCGCGAGCTTTTGCTTGTCGTCGGTTGGGAGCTCTTTGCCCATAGGCTCCCCGCTATTGTCAAAGCAAATATCGGTATAGCTGTATGGGTGAACCTGCACGGTGGAAATGAGCAAGCAACAGCTGCCGCTATCCTCTGACCAAAACGTAAGCTTTAGGGTATCGTCGAACTCGGCGAGATACGTTATCGGTTTCAGGATCTCAAGCGCTGTCTCAAAGGTAAAGGTTCGCATGATCTCTATCAATTTTATTTTATTTCCCTTTTCCCCTTCTCTATAGGTATACCTATATCTATCTATCTATCTATATATAATATAGATATATATCTGTACAAGGTTGTTTAATCCCTAGTATAATCTCCTTGGATGGCTTATCGCTGTGATATCGACTCGAGCGCCTTTGGACGAACGGATCCACCTTTTTGAATACATGGGAAAATATTTTCATGGTGGCGCGTAATAAGTAAAAAGAAATGTTGTTGATAAACAAATAGAGTTGTCATTGAAAATGGCAATGTATTATCAGAAAGAATCCATATATATATATAGCTGCAACTTTTTCTCTTTCTCTTACTAACCCTGAGTTAAGAACTTGATTCTTCATCCTTTCACACACTTTTCAAATTAAATCCCTCGTGCAGGTGTTTTAAAGCGCTATCAGGTCCTTCGAGCTCGGCGAGGGCCGCGACTTTACGCTTCAAGTCCTCTCTAGCTTCTTCAATGAGAGACTCTACCTCCCGCTGCTGCCACTCAAAATACTTAATCGCCGACGCGTGCGAGAGATCGCATGAAACAAAGGTGGATCCACTGCACAGCATCCAAATGTCCTCTGTATCGGGTTTATGCTTTAGAAGATGACGCTTCGCTTCTCGAATTTGATTTTGCCGGCGATCGAGCTCGATTAAGTAAAATCGTGCCTCAGAGACCTGTTCGATGGCGTATTCCAGGTCTACTTGCTCTCTTGGGATATCATCCATTGCACGTTGGTAGGCCATCTTGTGTAAGGTTTGTCAATGTAAAGAAAGTTCAGGATCGACAAGAGGGGGAGGGAAATGAGGTTTAAATAGAGGCAGCCATATTGTGCGGTGGTTTACATCCTACAATATCATATACGAAGAGAGAGATATAGAGAGAGTAAATGATGTCAACAAATTGACATACAGCATGGGGGGAATGAACTATGAAATGTGACGAAGTGATCCTTTGATTGTGTCGATTAGTCTTTTGGCTTTCAGTTTCCCATTCCATAGATTTGTCCCCGTTCAGTTAATTTCTTTAAACATATTTTTTTTACCTGAAGATAATAAATATTGATATCTATCTATCTGGTAGCCCGTTATCTGTTCACTACTTATCTTTTTATATAGAATCATAGAACCTTAATAGTCAATTTTCGTTATCTGGAATAGTGGTAATAATAATAATAATAATAATAATAGGAGTAGTAGTAGCGTCATAGAGGAAAAACGGTTTTCATCAAGTGGTGTGGGGCGTGGCACCCCCCCTCCCCGTGGTCTTGAGCTCTCCCACCTCCTTTCGTTTCGGCAGCGCGCTATGCGGCCTCCGGTTTGACCTCACCGCAGGCGGTTATCGTAATCGACGTGCGCGTATCCCCGCTCCGGCTCCCCTGGCCCTCGACCTTCTTCACGACCTCGTAGCCCTCGATGACCTGCCCGAAGACGACGTGCTTCCCGTCCAGCCACTCCGTGTTCGCCGTGCAGAGGAAGAACTGGGAGCCGTTCGTGTTCGGCCCCGCGTTCGCCATCGAGAGGGTGCCCGGCCCGAAGTGCTTCCCCGCCCGCCCGGCGAAGCTCTCGTCGGGGAACTTCGCGCCGTAGATCGACTCCCCGCCCGTCCCGTTTCCCACCGTGAAGTCCCCGCCCTGGCACATAAACCCCGGGATCACGCGGTGAAATTTACTCCCCTTATACCACAGCGGCTTTCCCGCGCGGCCTGTCCCTTTTTCCCCCGTGCAGAGCGCGCGGAAGTTCTCCGCCGTCTTCGGGACGACGTCGGCGAAGAGCTCCATCGTGACCCGCCCCGCGGGCTCCGCGCCGAGCGCGATGTCGAAGAACACGACCGGGTTCTTCGGGTTCACCGGGTAGAAGGGGATCTTCTGCAGAAGGGTGAGGGCTTGGCGGAACATTTGAAGGTGGACGAGAGGTTTTTTTTTTTCTTTCTTAATCCTCGTTTGCGAAGGTGTGCGTGTAGCTATAATAGTGGCTGTGATATCTTTTTTTTTTTATATATAATGATTGTATAAGTACATAAAGCGGTGCACACATCAAAATAAAATAAAATAAAGGGCAAAAGGAGAAGAGTTCAGATGGACACTGTGCGTGTCATCTCGGGGTTTCACCAGAGCGTTAAACTGGGAAAGTAGGCATCAAAGGATAAACAATAAAAACGTAGACATCGGGGTGTGTGGTTCAAAAAGTAAGACAAATAACGACCCCTGGCACTCTTTTCTACACTCCCAAATTACTTGAACTTTCTTTCACTCTCTCGATTTATCTCGGTAGCACCAAATTACCCTAGAAGTCATACAAAAGCTTTACCTTGGCGCATGTAAGGATCAAAAGTTATTTCAGTGCTTCTTGTCTAGCCCCCTAAAAAAAAAAAAAGGAAAAAGGTAAGCTAACGTGATTAGTTATACTTATACATTATGGTTGGTTATTCCCCCCTCCCCCCTTGATGTGATCAATAACGCGTTGACATGGAAGGCGATCCTGGTGCTTTTCCATAGAGAGAGTTGTTAGATCGACGACAATATGCGGCGAGATATCGCCAAGAAGCTTCAAAACCTCCTCAAGAACAGGCCGAATGCCAACCGTTTCGTCAATATCGTCCAGATAAATAAGGATTTTCCGCACCAGGGGAACCATTTGCGCGCCGATTTCCTTCATGATGTGCGGCGAGACCTCGTCGGCGGTGCGCAGGAGATCGCGCAGGGCGGTCGCCGTGCGCAGGCGGATCGCCTCGCTGGCGTCGTCGAAGCGGAGCAGGAGCGACTGCACGACCTCGTTCGCGCAGCCCGCGGACATCGGGACCTTGCAGACCTCCGCGCAGGCCGACATGCAGGCGAGCCGGACCTCGCCGTCGTCGCTGTCGGAGGCCGAGGCCCACTGGAGGGCCATCTTCGCGCCGAGCGCGGCCTCGCCGGCGGCGAGCCTCCCCGCGAGCGCCGCGCGCACCCCCGGCCCCGCCATCGCCGCGAGGCAGTTCACGGCGACCTTGCGGAAGAGGTGCCGGACGCGGCCCGGGCGGAACCCCGCGCGCGGCAGGACGACCCCGCGCAGGAGTGCCTCGAGCGCGTCGGCGTCGAAGACCCCGCGGCCCCCCCACAGCAGCCGCTCGAGCAGGACGAAGAGCCGGAGGTCGTCGGTGGCGGCCTCGCCCTCGGCCTCGGCCTCGCCGCCCTCGTCCGGGGCGCCCAGGCGGCCCAGGAAGAGCCCCGCGAGCGTCGGCCCCGCCGCCGCGTCCGGCGCCGCGAACTCGAGCAGCTCCGCGAGC
>MJCC01000003.1:308380-401414 GCA_001766655.1 Phytomonas francai
CGCCGGGAAGGGCGCCGCCGAGAGTCGCACGAGGCCGCGCAGGAGGACGACGTCGAGGGGGTCGCCGCCCGCCGCGGGGCCCTCGTCGGGGTCCGGCCCCGCCGCGAGGAGGCCCCGCCGCGCGCAGACCTCGACGAGCGCCGCGAGCGCCTCGAGGAGGGCGAGGAGGGTCGGCTCGTGGTCGGCCTCGACGAGCGCCGGCGCCGTGAGCGCGCGCGCGAGGAGGGCGACGTCGGCGGCGGTCAGGCAGGCCTCGGAGCCCCGCAGGAGGTGGCCCAGCGCGATCAGAATCGACCCCTTCGTCGAGACGGCGGCGGTCGAGAAGAGCGTCGGGAGCGGCTCGTCCGGCCCCGGGCGGGCCCCCGCGCGCACCTCTTCCACCCCCTCCCGCGCGGGGGGCGCGATGAGAAAGGGCAAGTAGTGGCTCGGCATCAAAAACCGCGCCAGGACCTGGACGCACAGGAGCGCCTCCTTTCGCACCTCCTCGTCGTCGTCGCGCATCACCTTGTAGAGCGCGGCGAGGATGCGGTCGCACAGCTGCACAATCGACCGTTCGCAGTGAAAGATGACGTTCCATAGGATGCGCAGCGCCACCGTCTTGCGGTTGTTCGTCGAGAACGGGATCACCCAATCGATCGCGCCCACGTCCGCGAGCAGCTTGGGCATAAAACTTCGAGCGGCCTCCGCGATCGCGCACCGCGTCCCGAGGGGGGGGCGCCGCTTCAGAATCGGGTACCGCGCGAGCACCTCCTCGTCGAGATCCATGCCCCGGTAGTCATCGTCCGCGTACCATTCGATATCCTTGACGTTGACGCGCCGGTTCGCCAGGTCGATCCGGTTATCCTCGTTGTCGAGCAGGTAAAGCTTGCCGACGCGCTCGAGCACTTCGCACGCCTCCGTGCGGACGCGCTCGAAGGGATCGTTCGCGAGGAGCAGGAGGTGGGGGAGGTAGGTGCGGTGCTGGTCGAGCCGCTCCGGGATGTCGAGCAGGGCGCTCGAGAGGACGCCGAGGACGCCGAGCCGTACCCCCTCGGTGTGGTCGTTTGCGAGGACGAACAGCAGCGCCGCGGTGGTCTGATTCGCCGGCTCGTCGGTGCCCTCCGCAAGGATCTCGCCCGCGCCGTGTTGGATGAGCACGGCCACCGCACCCACGGCGGCCCTGCGGACGGCGCTATGCTTGTGCATCCCGCACGACGCGCGCACGCGGCGGGCGAGAGCGGGCGCGATCACGCGGACCTCGCGCGGCTCCACCGCGCACAGCCGCTCAACCCCCGCGCAGGCCTCCCGCTTGAGCGCCGGGAACGCGTCCTGCAGGGCATTCTCGAGGAGGACCTGGTAGAAGTCGATGAAGCGGCCCGCCGCGATCGCGTGCGGGAAGGCGTCGAGGCAGCGCACGGCGAGGCGGAGCAGGAGCAGGCGGACCTCCTCGCTCGGCTCTACCACCGGCGCGACCCCGATGCGGGTCACCACCGCCGGCAGCACCCACTCCAGCACCGACGCGGGCTGCCCGTCCACGAGCGCGAGCGCGAGGGCCACGGCGGCCTCCCGGCAGCGCTCGGCGTCGTCCGAGAAGCCCCGCAGGCAGCCCCGCAGGATCGCGAAGCCGTCCTCCACGGCGAGCCCCGCGCCGGCCTCCGCAACGAGCCCCGTGAGCGCGTCGTACGCCGCCAGCCGCGACGCCCGGCTGCCGTCCTGTAGCGCGTTGAGGTGCCGCGGGAGGAGGTCCATGTGGGGGGTCGAGTCGCGCACGTCGTCCCCTCTTCAATGGATGTGTGACAGGGTGTGTAGGGAGTTAGGTCAATTGTTCTATCTATCTATCTAACTATCTCTATATAGATAGATGTGTATGTATGTATGTGTGTGTGTGTGTGGGTGTGTGCTATTTTGTGTCAATTCGCACGGAATCGCAAGATGGAGACGGCCTCCTTGAAAAAGCAGAAATGTAAGGTTCGGAGACGGAGCACTTATACATGTATATATAATGAATATCCACACACCACCCTGTTAGGGGGGGGGGGGGGGGGGGGTTAGGGTTTGAACGCGTTTATAGGGCGTTTCCGCACTCATCGAATAACCAGGGAAACATATTGAAAAGAAATCATGTATTCAAAACCCAGTCTCTACGCAGGATTCTGGATAGAAAAACAACTATCAAAGACCCGGATCGGAGGAGAACCTTCAAATAGTTAGGCGAGTGCACGCCGCCTCGATTCATAATTCGCCTTCTGTCTTTTTAATAAAATATTCCGAGGCAATCAGACCTTTCGACGAGAAGCAAGAAAATGAACAAACAAGCGTCCAACCTTCGTTATTTTGATCCAATGGAGATCCTTGTACAGCTGTTGAAAGTAGCATACTCTTCCTTTTCTTTCTATCCCTCTTTTCCACGAAAAAAAGAAAGAGACCTCCCATCTGTTAGGTTATCAGAAATTAGACCAGCAAGGCTTGCCTTTTGTGCCGCCATCCCACGCACATTTAGCGAAAGAAGGTTGCCATCTAGCCATTCATCCCCGCTGTGGGAGTCTTTCTCAAGGTGGTTCACTTCGTGCTCGGTTTTCACCGGCACCTCCACTGGCTTCCTTTTTTTTCCTTCGTCCAAGGCCCTCCCTACGCGCGCGACCACCACCCCTGCCCGATCCACCTCGTTGGAAACCGCGACAAACTCCCGGAGGAGATTCGAGCAGTACGTCTCCGCGGGCAGCGTGAGGTGCATTATTAAACATTTCGAGAGCGCACTTGTGGAAGAAGAAGAAGACGAGAAAGAGGAGGAGGAGGTCGCCGCGGCCTCGCGCAGGGCGGTTGAGGCGAGCAATCCGGCAGGCAGGCGATCCGCCATCGCGCGGCCGCGGCGGTCGAGCGGTCGGCACCGCGCCAATTCCCGGCGGCCGCGGGATTTTGCCGTAAAATCCGCCCCCCCCGCGGAGAGGTCGAGATCGCTCGCCAGACGATACTCCGCGAACGACGCGGACGGGGCAGAGGATGAAATACGGGAATCCACACCGATACCGCTGAGGGGCTCCGCGAATTCGCGAACCCACACGCCCGATCCACGCCCCGTCGCCCGCACGAGAAGGGCGCGAAATGCCACCTTTGCGGGGTACCTTCCTTTGATTTTCCCTTCCCTTACCTTTTCCAATGTCGAGGGGGTGCAATTTATTGAGGAGGATTGGACAGGGTTGAACGTCCTCGCGAGGGCGCCGGCGTGGTCGAATCCCAGCCGCCTTGCCAGCGCATTGAGCGCCGGGCAGTCATCGGCGTGGACGAGCGGGAGGAGCACATCATGGAGGGTGAACCCCGCCGCCTCCTCAGCGGATGTGAGCGAGATCACTTCCTTCGCATCCCCTCTTTCTCCCCCACTAAAAGGCTCTTTGGAGTCTTTCCTTCGCGTGGGGGAGGTAGAAAGGACGTCATGTGGGGGCTGAAAGACACCCGAAAGGATCGCCTCTTGCTTAACACCCCGATAATAATCTAAAGGAAGGGTGGGCTCGCCCTTTTGAAAGGGCATGCCCGCCGGAGCGACAACGAAATCGCCTGGTTCTGGGGGGGCGCTCATCACAGATTCCTTATTATTGCTCCCACTTCCGCGGAGCTGCTGTATTCGACAGCTCACCAAGACATTCCACAGAAAATCTCCTTTGGCTTGACAAATCCACTCCAACAGCGGCGGCGGAAGAACCTCAAAGACCCACTCCTGCCATAGCCCCTGCCTTTCCTCGTCCCCCTCCAAAAGCTCCACTGCGCGCGATACCCAAGGAGCGTTCTCATTGATCCCATCTTCGTCATCTTTCGAGAAGGAAATACGCGTAGTAGCGGAGCTCAGTGCCGACCATCGCGCTAAACAAACCACCATCATCATGGCCTCTGCGAATTCGCCCCGTTCGAGCGCCGCGGCGACGTCGTAGCTTCGAAACGGGCAATTCTCCAACGGTCCGAAATGCCGCGGCGCGAAGAAATTTGGAATCGCCGTCGCGCAGGTGCGGACCAGCGATTCCAGACGATTCATTCGTCTGGTTAGGCCGCGAAGGAGCATCGCGTACTGCACCTTGCCCCCCACCGCGAATCGCTGCGAGCAGGGAAAGCCCTTCCAGCCGAGAATCTGGACAGAAAGCGGCAGCGGACGAAGATTCACGTGAAGAAGCTTTTGAAGCTCCCTCTCTGCGTGCGCGAGGAGCTCGTTTTCTGCCAGAGTTTTCTCCGGGAATACCAAGCGCACACTGCAGGTCTGCACACAGATCATACTATCCTCTAAATTTACATTTACCGCAAAGGAATCCCAACAAGGCGGGCCGCTAGAAACCTTTGAGAGAATGTTTGTCACATCCACGAAGGGCACCCCTTCACGATAGAGAACAAAATGGAGAAAGGCAACCTCTCCACCACTGCTTTCTTTTCCGCGCGTTTGATTCTCACTGAGAACGCGTCGCAGGGATTTCGTAAATTTTCCCGCTTGATTTGGCAGCGTAGGCCGCGTAAGGCTCACCACACATCCATTCCCGAGCACCTCGTTCACCTGCACATCACTCAAATGTTGAATAAACCCCCGGCAGCGCTGCCTGCCAATGAGCCCAAGCCGACTACCTATCCCTGCCGCGAGCTCCACAGCTTGAATTCCTGCAGATACCTCATCTCTTTCCACAGATACGGCCTCTTTTTGCCTTTTCGCGGGGGCTTCGCGTTTCCAGGCTTCCAAAAGCCGCCAAAAGCGCTCCGCCTTGACTGTACGCAGGGCTTTCCGCATCCTCCGCGCGAGCCCGGCGGCGGCGGCGGGGTTGATATGCTTCTCCACACTCCGTAGAACAGACTCGTTGAGAGGGGGATGGTAGGACGCTATCGCGCGCCGTAAATCCCTACCCATATTATTATTATTCGCCAACCTACTACGGCTGCTGTGATTATTATGAGGACTACTCGAATTCAAAAATTGGTGCTTCGCGCCGTCCTTCTCCTCTAAATCCTTTTTTTGTTGGCTCGGCTGTCGTTCTCCTCCCTCTTCGTCAGAAACGCCTTTGGAAGGGGGAGGGGGGAGGTGGCGTAAAAAAGACCGTCGGAGGTCCTCAAATGTGAGGGTGTTATCGTTGCTTTGTTCTGGAGGGGAAGGGGGGGAATGGTAGGGCGGCCCACGTTTGGCATCCCCTGCAAGACGTGCACTCAGCTCCGCCAACGCGGGCGTGATAAAGGGCTGGGAGGACACCTGGCCTGGGGTATTTTGTGAAGGTCGAGCCCAAGGTTTGCCTCTTCGCTTCACCGCCATAGTATTTCGTCGAACCCTCGACATTGCCGCGGCAACGGAGGGAATCCCATGATTCCGCATAAGAATGCCAACACGAATCTTAATATCTTCTAGCCGCTTTTTTTATTATTATATGATAAAGAGAGAAAAAAAGGAAGAAAAATAGTTCTAGGAAAACATTCATACCATCATGTCCAAAAATACAATATATAAAGAGCGTCAGGGCTGATAAATTCATAACAACAGAAAATGAAGTGAAAAGGATGAGGTACAGTATGGTGCATGAAAGATAACCTTTTCATTGCCATTTTACTTCGCTTAAGCATTTGGTTTTTCTTTTCAAATCAACAGAGACATAGCAAGGAAGGATAGAAGTGAATTTTAATCCCCCCCTTGATAACATTATTACCCATCTATAAACTATTATAACAAGTGTTGAGTAATAATAATACCAATAATAATAAAGGCCCAATTTTTAAATTATTCTTACATTTTAGAGTTCTCGTCCGTCATTCTTTCTATACCCTTAAATCTCATTTCCATAATTGCGAAGCTTTGACGCGTGCGCTAGCTTTTTATGATCCCCATTTAGGAACGCAAACCGGGTGACGAACTCGACAAAGAGCTGAGGGTCAAGGATTTTATTGATTAAGCGAAAGGTCGCGCAGGTAAGGCCCTGATCCCACACCGTCAGGCGTCCGGCGGAGGCAAAGATGTCATCCGCGATGTCCATCGGCAGCGCGGCCGCCTTCTGCGCGGTCTGCAAGGAGCTCAACGAGGGGCCTTCGTTCTTGTAAAAATTTGTATTGACCGGGGAGGGGTGAATCACGACAAAATCGATCCCAACATCGTGATTCTCTGCCGCCAAAGTGCTCGCAAAGTTCGTCAAAAAGGCCTTCGTTGGGCTGTAAAGCGTAGCTGTGGGCCCGGGAAGATAACAGGCCGCGGAGGAGGTAAACGAAATCAGCCCCCTGCTCCTCCGGGCAATCATTTTGCGCAGAAAATGATGCGTAATCGCAATCGAGCAGCCCGCATTACACTCAAAATTGCATCGTAGCTTCTCTAAATCGGTATCTGCGAAAAGCCCCGTGGAGATGTACCCGGCGTTGTTAAACAGAAGCTTGATGTGAATATCTTCGGTGGCGGCAATAATAGGTTGCATGTAGGCCGTACAATTCGCTTCGCCGAGGTTGACCCCAACTTTGCGGAACAGCACGCTTGAGTACTGCTTGGAGAGCTCTTCAAAGGTTTTTTCGAGCATGGCATCCCCGAGGGCGACGAGGACGACGTTAATTCCCTGCCTCGCGAGCTTTTCGGCAATCGCCTTGCCGATTCCACTGCTCCCACCGGTCACCAGCGCCCACTCAGCCTCGTATTTCTTGCGCAGGTTTTGCGGTTTTTTGAGCGCGATCCACTGCAAAGCCTGGATAATAAGATAGCTAAGCATGCTTAGAAGCCCAATCCAGCTACAGAGGTAGCAAAAGGCCGCCCAGATCCACGTATCAATGTAGAACATTATCCTTGATTTTTATTATTTATATGATATGATATGATGTTGTGGTGTTGAAAGTACTATTAAATGTATAGAATTCTTTTCGTTGCATCCATTTCAAATAGAAGGAAATAGTAAAAAGTAAAGATGAGAAAATGAAGACAATAGAATCCATGCACATGCTTTTCCCATTCGTTATGATGTTTATTCGAAATAACGGAAAAGGAATATCTTCCTTACCCAAACATGCATGGATATCAATATAGAAGGATCCCCTCAACGCCCCTTTGCAAAGGTAAAACAAGAAGGTATAGAAAAGGGTAAATATAAGCATGGAAAAAAGGTTCTAGCAGATTTGACTGTCGGGTACCATAGTATAGAAAGAATTCCCCCGAGTGGATGTGGACGAATACTTTGTTTTTAGTAGGTGTAAAAGTTCGCCAAGGGTTGACATGTTAATGGAGGGACGGTTGCATTTCGTTTAAAAGAAGCGCCTTTCGTTGCTTTCTGTATTCCCTGAGCTGATTCCGCGCGCACGTCGAAGACGACTAGGCGAGCAAAAAGGCTTTGAGGGATCTCAGGCAGTTCGAAAGCCCCCGCTGGCTGCTCTTTCGCCGAAGTGCCCTTCTCACGATGCGGGTCGAATTCGTTATTTTCACAGGCCGCAGTGAACCGCGTCGCATTCCAGCGTTGATCCCACTGGAAGATAAACAACCCGCAGCCCCGCCGCTCCGCCGTCGGCTGCGGAAAGAGCGCTGCGAAGGCGAAGGGGACCGATCGAGGGCTCCCCTGCGCGAGCGAGCGCTCGCAAATATGCACGACCCCCTCCCGGCAGGGATCGCAGAGAAACAAATGCAGGGTCCCAGACTCGGTAATGCAGGCGACGAGCTCGCGCAAGACGGGGACCCCCCCACCTCTTGTTTCTTCCTCTTCCTTGCCCTGGCGTGGAGGCGGGTCAGTGGGGTCCCTTCCTTCCCCGCCGGGGAGGGAAATAAGATGGATGGAGAGGGCCCCCACGAGGCCCGCGGTCCTCCCACGCTCGAGCGTCCAGGCGGTCGTGATGAACTGGTCCTCGCGGAATTCGACGACGCGCAGCCGCGTCCTGGACTCGCCGATGGTGACCCCGAACCGCCCCTCCGGCGTGATCGCGACCGCGCGCAGGGTGGACTCGTGCAGGGACTTCTCCGTGAGCAGAAAGCGCACTTCGCCGGGGGCCCTTTTCCCCGCGGACGGCGCGTCCGCCCCGGACGAGCGCGCGCGCGCGGGGGTCGTGCGTTTGACGGTGAGCAGCCGCAGCGCGCCCTTGCGCTCGCCCGGGAGCATCACGCGGAGGCGCTCGAGGGCGATCCCGGCGCCGACCGCCGGCGCCCACACCCTCGCCATCGCCACGCAGTCCTGCAGGGCGCGATCGTGGGCGGGCGGGAAGGCCGCCCAGGTGAATCTCTGCACGAGGCGCTCGTCGAAGACGTAAATTTGGCAGCCCCCGCCCGCGCGGGGGTCCGCGCCGAGGCCGACGACGACGCACGACGGGCCATGACGGAGGGCCGCCACCGCCGCCGGGAACGCCGCCGCCGCCAGCACCCGCGCCCGCCCGCCCCCCCACGACGCCGACAAAACCGACGCCGACGCCGAGTCCGACGGCGAATCGCCGGGGTCGTCCGTTTCGTCGTCGTCCGTTTCCGCGGGCAGGCTCGCGTCGAGGAGGCGCACCGTCGCGGCCGCGCGCCCCCCCCCCGCCCCCGCGGCGGCCACGACGCTGCTCTGCTCGTGCAGGCTCAGCAGCCCGACGCCGCCGTCGACGACGCGCCGGAGGACCTCGACGAGGCCGCCCGCGGGCGCGGCCCCCGACGATTCCCCGCCCCGCCTTTCGGCCCGCCGGCGGCGCACCCCCTCGAGGGCGGCCTCCGCGCTGTAGACGACGAACCCCGCGGGGGTCCCGAGGCCGAGGCTGCGGCCGGAGCCCGCCCACGCCACGCACGTGATCGCGTGCCAATCCGGCAGCCCGCGCGCGTCGGATATCGCCACGGTATCGAAAGTCGCTGTCTTTTAGAAATGCTATGGGTTTCCTGTACGAAGTCAAACCATAAGATAGAAGGATAGTTACACCAGTTAGCAAATCCATTCGTGCCCCTGTATTTATTGGGGGTAATTTGGAACAAAAACAAGGGAATTTATCCTTTTTTTTTTTTTTTAAAACGATCTAAGCGACACTCCCCCGACGGAGCACCCCTAGAGCCCCCGCCTCCTTCTGTATCATAGTCTCACGAGAGAAGTGATAGTGGAAAAGCCTCGAGTCATTCCATGTCATCACTCTCCCCCCAAAAAACACACATAAAAAAATAAACCATTTATCAGCCTCTTCTGATCTTTGCCATTTCAGAAGCTTCTCCCTGAATATTGATTTCCTTTTTTTTTTTTTAGACCATCGCTATGCTGAGAAAGAACGAGAACTAAATCCTTTCATTCGATTTTACTTCAGGGTAGATTGCCATAAATTTTCCTCTCTCGCTATCATCCGGCGAACCATTTCCCCACATTTCACCATCGCTTTCTTATGTGTAGAGGAGGAATTCGCCTCTTTGAGAGAGCGATGGTGTCGAATCGAGTTTGCAGAGGAGCACGAACGCAACATAGGAACGTCCAAACCCCGAAAAAGACGCTGCTCGCTGGGATGCACCACCATTACTAACGCATTTGGCAATTCGTCAGACGTTTTTTTGTCATTTGGTTTCGTCTTTCCAGTTTTTTTCGCGTTTTCACGGTTAATATGGGCTCGATAGAGGCTGTAACGCATAAAATATGCGAGGCGAACCGCGTTTTGCTCGCACAGCGCGGCGAGTGAGAGATTTCCACGCTTAGCCTCCGTTGGAGGGTTCGGACTGGCATTTCCGAGGGTGGTAAGAATACCCCGCACGTGTGGAAGCTGGCAAATCATATCAAACTCTTCTGTTGGATTCGAAACGTGAAGTTTTATCCGTAGAGGCTGGGCGGTGGGCAATGAAGGAAGGCAATTGAGATCCGCCTGGAGCTGAAAGGCGTGGTGAATATTTTGCAGAAGTGATTGCCGAGCACAGCGCTCCTGCAGGGAGGTATTCGTAGCCGCCAGGGAACCTGAACGAAGATGTGCCTCGAGTTTAATCTGCCAAAGGCATGAAAAGGGAATCGTCAGGTGAATCGTCGGCTCCTCACTGGGGGAAATCGCGTTATTGTCTACTCTCACTTTTTCTCCCACGAGCTCGGGGCTATCCTCTTTCGACGCGCGAAGCAAAGCCCCCTGTCGGCGAAGCTCCTCCGTGCAGTTCGCTAGACAGCTCCCCCCCAAGAGCGGCTCTGTCAGAAATTTCGGCGTAAACACCTCCAGTATCTCGCCTTCCTTACCCTCCACATCGTAAAAACGATCCGCGGATACTAAAGACGACGATGCTATACCGCAATTCCGCGCATTCACATACCACAAATCCGAATGGGTAGTTTCCAGCGGTACATGCCCCTTGTTTTTTTCTGTCCTTTTACTATTATCTTTCTGGATTGGGATCATCTTCTCAAGCTCATCCAGATTCGTCGGTACAAGCACCTGATTCCATCGTGGAGCTATTAAGCTGCTTAGCAGCATTGCATCCACCACATCACGATATTGTTCGAGGAAGAGCGTCTTTTCACCTTTTTTCTCGTCAGGAATTGTCGGATGTTGGGGGCTTTGGCCGAGCGCTTCCACGTATAAGGAAAGCCACTGGGCGTACGGGATGTGAGTCGCATCACGATGCGGGGCAGACTTCAATAACGCTGCGAAAGGCGCTATCACCTTGAAAAGACTAGCCGCTCCCGAAGTTATGGATGCCATTTTACGTCCACCCTCTTCTCCTCCCGCCAGTCTTGATGAGTCTAGTTAATATAAGTTTACAAAGAAGAGAAGGAAAAAAAAGGGGCTTGGGGATACTTAATATACAGGCTCAGCAAGAAGCAAACATCAACAACAGAGACACTTAGGTGATTAATAAAGAATGGAGACATGCCAGTTATGGTATCTGAATCGAGGAGTTTATTATCTCTCCCCATATATCTTTAATAGAAATTAAAACTAGTGCAAGGAAGTTGCACAAAAAATTCAAGTTCCTTTGATACAATTGGGGGAAAAAGGCAACAACAAATAAACAAAAACAGAAAAATGATGCACTTTTTTTTTTCACAGCCGCTTTTAATGAAATATTTCATCTTCACGTATGCACTGACCCACGTAGTGGATTACGCCTACTTGTTCCTTTAAGTTCATTCACTTTTCCAGAACGCTGATCCAACAAATTAAAAAAAAGAAACACAAAACAGAAATAAAAAATGGTATCCGTGACTCTTTTTTTACTTTTTTTTTTTGACCATTTAAGAGTGTAGATACTTGGCAACGGTCTTTCGTAGCCCCTCAATAGCCTTCCTACGATCCTTTTCCTGAAATATGTACGTTCCAGACACAATCACGTTCGCGCCGGCTGCCGCCACGGTCTCGATCGTCTTGTCCGAGATCCCGCCGTCGACCTGGATGTCCAAATACGGGTAGTCCGCCCGCAGCGCGCTCACCTTGGGCACCACCTCCGGCATAAACGCCTGCCCGCCGAAGCCGGGCTCGACCGTCATCACGAGCACCATATCCACCAGCCCTTCCGCGAGCAGCGCCGTGAGCCGGGCGTCCGGGAGCGTCGTGTGGGGCCGAATCGCGACCCCGACGCGCATCCCGGCCGCGCGAATCCGTGCCGCGACCTCGCGCGGCGTTCCCGTGGCCTCGAGATGGAAGCTCATTTGCGAGGCCCCCGCGCGCGCGAGCTCGTCGACCCACCGCCCGGGGTCCGCCACCATGCAGTGCACGTCGAGGAAGACGCCGGGGAGGCGGCGCCGGAGGGCGCGCACGACGCACGGCCCAATCGTCAGGTTCGGCACGAAGTGCCCGTCCATGACGTCGACGTGCAGCCACACTGGCCCCGTTTTCCCGCCAGCAGCCTCCTTTCCTGTGTCACCATGAACCTCCTTTCCTGTGCCATCATGAACTTCCTTTCCTGTGTCATCGTGAACCTCCTTTCCTGTGTCACCATGAACCTCCTTTCCTGTGTCACCATGAACCTCCTTTCCTGTGTCATCGTGAACCTCCTTTCCTGTGTCACCATGAACCTCCTTTCCTGTGTCACCATGAACCTCCTTTCCTGTGCCATCATGAACTTCCTTTCCCGCACTTTGAGGGGGGTTGAGCGGCAGGAGCGTCTCGCACTCGTCCGCGAGCCGCGCGAAGTCGCAGGCGAGGATGGAGGGCGCGATGATCGCGAGAAGGGCGGGGCCCTCGCCGGCGGACATCGGAGAGGGGAGGACGAGGGGGAGGGGGGGGGGGGGATTCGCGGATGAGGGGTCGCTGCGCGCGCGTCTAAAGGGATATGTATGATAGGTAGAGCCACTTGGCATCGTCCCCATTGGGATTCGAGAATAAAGGAATGGGATGGGAAAGAGAATAAATGGATGCTTAGTGGTCGCCTCCCCTCCCCTCCCCAGGGAAAGAAGGGGGTGGGGAACATGCAGCTGATAATAAATATTACGTTGTTCATCTGTATGCAAAGGAGGAGAAAGGTTTTTTTTTAAATTTTCACATCCACAAATACTTGCGGTGTTTTAAACGCATTTTCGAGATCCTTAAGCGTAAAGGTAGAGGCACCCGCTTAAGGAAGAGAACTCACGCCGAAAAATTCACCCTGAGTCAAGATGCTCAGAATAGACGCACGGGAAAAATAATAATAATACTCGCTGTAAAAACACACTCGGACGGGATGGGGAAAGGGGATATTAAACACATATCCTATATGAATAACTTAAAAATTATGCATGTCCCCGCTTTCCTCTACCTTTATTTGCATTTGGAATGCAATCCTTGAGGACTCTCTTCCTTTTTAGTTCCCAGAGGCGAGCAGGATGAACGATTCCTCCGTGCAGTAAACCCTTTTACAGCGCTCCCATACCTTCTGAACGAGTTCTCCTAGCTTTTCCAGTGCCTCCACGAGCCTGTACGGTGAATCATTTAAACCATAACGAAAGGCCGCCATCCTTAGGTTTACGGTGCCCAAGTCGACGTCATGAGTGCTGGGCGCAACTCTGATGACGGACCCACGCTCTTCCTCAGATTCTCTTTCGATAAGCTGCAAAAGAAACGATGCGAAGGAGTTTCCTCGACATCTATGAAAGTCCTGCCGGAGCGCGAGAACCCCCTCCTGCAGGACGCTCTCCATCTTCACGAGCGCGGCGAGAAGCCCGTAGACGCCGACGCCAAGCTGCGCCGACGAACCTAAGCCTCTTTTAGCAGCGCAGGAATCCATTTCCCCTCCCGACCCCCCCATCTCGACGTCAAATCCCATTTCCCCCGGTACCTTTGGCGATTGAGAAGACTTAAAATCGATCTTGTCCAAGCCCTGACGGCAAGCTGATACCTTACGCTGCCAAACCTGTAGAATATCCGATATCGCCTTGAGAAGTTTTTCAAGATTTCGCTGATGGTCGCCGACGAGGTGCTCGACGACCGCGGGGGGGAAGGCTTGGAGGACCCCCAGCGGCGGCGTGCACGCAATTGCGGGGGGAATCGCCGCTGGAATCCATTTATCGGAATTCGACCCCCTCGAGCAGCCTTCAAAATGCTTTTCCATCTCTTTACATTTCCCAAACAATCCCAAGGAGGGTGGGAGAGGCGCCGATGGATGTCGCCTAGAGGCTCCTTCGATACAAAAGCATTGCCGGGTGATACTTTCCATCGCGCGGAGGTGGTTCACGACGGCAGGAATGAGATTTTGACATTCCCGGAAGCGCTCAATAACGTCGAGGACGACCCGTTCATTCGAGGATTGAGTCCTCGACATGATTCTTACCTTGGGCGGATTAAACAAAGCACCAAAAAAGGGAAACACATTTCATTTCCATAGAAGAATGAAAAATCGAGGAAAAAGTAAAAATTTCACATCCCAATGGGTGCTAAAGAAGTATCTGATGAATAGTATACTAGGAAGCAATAATATCCCGCGATGAGCCCATCCTTCTGACCTCTAGAGCCTCATTCTCTTTATATAAATGAGGAGACGCATTAGATCAGTCTCTGGAACGTACAGGAGAAGCACCATCACATGTATGTGAATCCTTTTAGATCCACAGTGAATATACGCTTAAAGGTTTCAATTTATTCTCAAACAAGAGGGCCTCGTTTATTATCGAAGCCCTCATTTCTAGGCAATGGAAAAAGAAAACATACATGAACTTGAGATACACTTTAGTATTTTCCTCTAAGAGAACTCTGGAAAATCAGATTGGATTTACTGAACAGCCAGTATACTTTTTTTGATCAACACAAATGCTAATTTATCATAACAGAAGCATTCCTTTTAAAAAAATGGTTGATATTTTTATCAAACAGATTTCAATACTTTTACGATCAGAATATACTGAGAAGAGTCCGATACATGCGAGTACCGACACCTATATAGCCATATGCGAATGCACGCACGACGATAAATGCACGCCTTTACGGCAGTTGAAAGGTGGGCTCGTCGAAGACGGGCTGGCGAAGCGCGGCGTGAAGGCCACTGACGCCGACGGAGATCAACAAAATCCAAAACACGATGTCCATCCCCCCCGTGAGGTAAAAGGCCAGCAGGGCGGCAATGGAAAGAATCACGTCGAGCTGAACCGGGGTGAAGCCCCGATCCCAGAGGTAGATCTCCCCCGTCGAGTCCGCGCGGAGGGCGAGGGCGCGGACCTGGAAGAAGCAAAGCAGCAGGAACAGCATCGAAAGTGAGAAGAGTGGGTTTATCATCAGAATATAGGAGCAGCAGAAAATGGAGAGGAAGATGTAGTTGTTGTAGAAGTACGGGATATTCTGCGAGAGCCGGCTCGAGACGTCGGAGACGCCCGTGGGGAGGGCGAAGTGCGCGCGATTGAAGAACTCCGCCCACGGCCGCGTCGTGGAGAAGAGGCTTTTGACGTTTTGTACACTCACCACGTAAAGCGCGCGAATTTTGGTGAGCAGGGGGTCGTTGGAGGTGATGATCGTGGTGTAGGTCGGGCTGGGAGCGCTACTATTGGCGCCTTCCATAAGCGGCGCCGACGCGTTGCCGGTTGGCTTGATGAAGGAAACAGACGTCATAGATGTAGGGGTGAGGTTTTTGCTCAGTCTCTCAGGAATTACTTCTTAGTTCGCGTTTTTTTTTCTCAAAGGAAGGAGTCCTTGAAGCAGCTTTAAAGCAAGAAGAAGGAGTTTAGTAAAATGACAATAAAATACGTATTTTTTTTACCTTTTTTTTTTTATATGACTGAATATTCTTAGGTATTTATACAAAGGGTAATTAATGCAGATAAGCGATAGATGTGCTGGATACACACTGTCTTTTCCTTCATTCTGGACTCATATTCAGAGTTTCGATATAAAAGCATTTTTGAGTTTCAGGGTAAAATGTTAAAACAAAGTGTTATATATATATATATATATATACATATATATGCATGCTTGCGATTATATGCATACTTATTTTATTTAAAATTTTCCCATTTCATGAGCTTTTCTTCAATTCCACAGAGAAACCTTCTATTTTCAAGATTTTGGTGCATCCTCAAAGGATATTCCTAACCTTTCCCGTTCTTGCTGCGCATTCCGCAGATTTTCATTCGAACGCATTTCCTCTTCTGGGTCGAGGAGATCGCCCTCAAGGTATACTAAAAATAACATAATCAGCATCAAAGCATAGCGGACCAACAATGGGCGGCACTTTTCCAGCTTTTCATCGTCAAAATAAGGAGGTGTTCTCCACAAGGCGTGCGGAATCACGATGAGAAAATTCATTAAAAAGATCATCAACCCCGTTTTCACACCATCAAAAAAAAGAAACACAACACAGTACGCAAATAGCAGGCTATGACCGAGAATGTGGTATGCAATTTGGAAACCCCACAAACAAATAAAACTATGCGATTGACTGGTTTCGATGCCTTTTACTAAAACACCGTAGATCAGCATGCACGTTACAAAATAAACCACAAAGTACGGAAGACTGTAAAACAGCAAAAATGGTAGAGTGATGATGCAGGATAGCTCCATATAGTTCCACGCGTAGTAGGGGACGTTCAGGTTAATCCGCGAGAGCGCTTCCTTTGAATTGGCTGGGAAGCTCATTTGATCGAGATTCATAAAATCCGACCGCCACGGCAGCCGTTCCTTGTCAACGTTTTTGTAGATGGCTACGAGCGTATCTATTACCCTAAACAGCATGTGAACAGCAGTGTACAAAAAAAAACCATTATATGAATTCCTTCCGAGCTTAAAAAGACCGTGAATCCCTGTATCTTCCACTTCATCTTTACTAATATTAGCATTGACTTGCGTAAACGAAATTGAATCTTCGGGAGGGGCCCCTGTTGGGGAGAAGAAGCTCCGGAAAAAAGATTCGTCATCGGCGTAGAGGTCGTTCATCGTAGCAACATCTTTGTTGGAAGGGGAGTTGAAAAGAGGGTCCAGTGCTCTTTCCGAGTTCATAGCGTAGTGATGCTTTATTAAATTCAAGACTTCGCTGAACTTCTCGTGGTGAATATCCCTTTCGGAGTTTGGTTTGTGTCTTGAATGGTTTGAGCTGACAGAATCATAAAGTTGAGAGCGGCTACGGAGGTTCTTGATCTCGCTTTCTCCTCGGCGAGGGTTGTTTAAAGGTTTTATATATTTTTGGTGCATTGTAGTTGTCTTTGAAGTTCACATACCCTGTTATAGCATTTTTTTTTTGTATGTATACGAGACGTTTCCTTTTCTAAGCCTTTTTTCCACCAAAAGGAAGCCAAAGCATATAAATAAGGATTTAAGAGCACAGGATTTGAGCTTATTAAATGTAACAAAAGTGTATAACTAAACCCGGAATTTTTCCGCTCCATTCGCAATATATTTTTGGATCCATGTGAAATGTGCTTCTCTCTATCACTATTTGTGTGGGAGCATGCAACGAGTAAATATGCTATTCTGGACGTCCTACACTACCATCTTATCACGTCTCCCACACCCAGCACAGAAATTCACAATTTCAGCTTTTGTTTGGTTTACAGCATATGGGTATCACCTCCTACACGTTTAATACTCTTTCAAACTCTTATCGTCTGAGCGAAAGTGTTTCAGAGTCCTTAATATGGTTTTAGATGCCTGCACCTTAGCCGGAATTGCTGCAGTTCTTCTGCAAAGATCTCATGTCGCCTTCAAAGCTTGCTAGAGTATACGAATTTTTTTTCAAAATCCTTCTGTATGCAGAGGATGAATGGGGTTGACTAGTGAGAACCGTACGGAGATCTTGGAGACGCTAGCCACAAACAATCAGATCCAGTGGTTTCACTGATGCAGTGTATTCCGTATCATCAATTACTCTAACAAAGAGGAGGATTTATGACGGTATCAACTCCTTCATCTAAACGAGTTGAAAGCATCGTTTTGGTTAACTTGAAGACTTCACAGTTTGGTGATCCGCTAACACCGTATTGATATCAGCACTAGCCAGATTTCCGCCGAATTAGTGGAGAGCGAGCGATCCCTCCGTTGGCTATTGCTGACACCAGGGACATTATGCATGGCATGACTTTATCCCTTAGGTCTTTTATTAGGAAGACATCGCGAAGTACAGTAGAACTTGAGAGAAAGAGGAAAACGAATACCCAAAGCACCATAACAGAACATCACCTTAGAGGAGGTGTGGTGGTGATACGTGATATTATGATCATGACGCGTGCAAAACACGCATACCGATTTACCCTCTCAGCTTTTATTATTGTTAATGACTATTTGCACCATTTTCAAGGTGAATCAAACGGCCTGGTGCAAATGCGAGTGGTACAGACTCAGAAGACTTTACTAATGTTTTATCTTTATATATAGGTATTCTATATTTTTTTTACGCGCGCAAACACACACACACACATATATATATGGATATTCCTTCACAAACGCTCATGACGCATCTTCGCTAGGTCTGCCTAGCTTCTTGATAACCCGCTGGGTATTTTCATTCACGCGTTATTGCATTTTTCTATAAGAAAATAATAATGAAACGATAATAGACGGTCTGACATGTTCTTCTATTCTACTTTTTCTCATCTAAAAGGGTGGACTCCCCTGGTTATCTTTTGCACTACATTTCTATGGTTAAGGTATTACTCTTGAAGAACCTCGATCAATATACCAGACTGTAGGTTATAGTGGGATATTGGATGACGATCCTGCAGAGTCACCGTGGGTTTGCTATTCATTTTGCCTTCCTTACCTCCTCCCGCCGGAACCACACGGAGCACACAACGGGATAATGGAATCAACGTTTTTCGTTGAACGGCAGCCCGGAGTTTGAGGACTTTTTCCTCAACTGGCACGCGTTCATGCCACCGCATATTTTTCACCTTATACGAAAAATTCATCAAAATAGTTTCCTCTTGCTCCTTAATCACGATATCGATCGGAAGGGGTGAGTTTTGTGGGATGGTTCCACGGTTCGCCTTCAGTGCCGGGGGGACTCCCAAAACGGTGCTTCCGATGCGCGTCTTCTCACTCAGGCGCGTTTCGCCGCCGAGCCACCATTCCTGGCGTGACGCTTTGATCCCAGAGGACTCCTCCACCATCCGCATCACATCCCCGACCATATCCTCGACGTGAGCGGTAACGCTGAAGCTCTTCTTTGTGTTCAAGACGAGCACCGTAAAGGTACGCCATATGTTCGCGCTGGCGGGGGCTCTGTGGGGGGAGGAAGAGGAGGAGGGACGCGGCGCTTGGACGGTTTCCCGCCCCGCGGCAGCGACATTGCGACTGGCGGCCTCTTGCGGTGGCGTCTGGTGGTCGATAGGCACCAGCGGCAGAGCGCCATGTCCATCTGCCAGTTCCTTGCAAAGGGGCCCCACGAAGTGGTGGTGCCGCTGCGCACTCGATGAAGCGACATCAACGGCGAGTGGCACGCCAAAGGCCGCCCACATAGCGTAGTTATGCAGAAAATACTGCTTAAAGTGTTCAAACGAAACGTGTGTGAGGCTGCCAAAGATGTCTGTCACCCATCGCCGGAGCTCCGATTGGGGCATATCACACGTCTTGCCAATCAGTGAGTGTTCCAACAGATAGTGCACCTCTTCGATGGCGACGGCATCCTCCACATCACGACGCAAGGCCACAAAACAGAATCTTGCGGCCGTGATCGCGGAGAGCCCCTTGGCATGAAAGGCGAACGCTACCATCAACTCTTTAAGATCCGCAGCAGTCAAGTCCTGAATGGAGCAGTTAAAAAAGGTGCTCGCCACGTTCGCGACACCGGGGTCGATCCCGGTGCGGCCCATGAGCACGTCGAAGAGGTGCCGAACATGCTCTGCCATGGGCTGTGCTTCAAGAACGCAGCGCCGCCGCCAGGCGCGCCTCGCTGCCGCGGCGACGTGTTCCTCCGACTCCCACGTCACGGGCTGATAAGCGGAGAGCGGCGTATCGGGCATCGGCGGGGCGTCCCTGGATTCGCCGAGGGCCCCCGCCCTGCCATCCCACGCCACGTGCGCGAACTCCTCCTGGTGGAGCGGGTCGTTGATGCGGGGGCAGCGCTCGAGGCCGCAGGTCGGCGTCCCGCCTTGCAGCTGCCGCCGCGAGAGTCGGATCGAGGCGAGCAGGACGCCCCAGTCGGCGCCCTGTGGGGTGCGGACGGGGGCCGCCCAATGCACGTCCCGGTCCAGCGCCCGCGCGCTCGCGAGCGGGGGAAGCGGCAGGCTCACAAGGACGTCCGTCAGAGCGGGCCCCCCTTCCCTCCCTGGGGCCTGGGCCCCGCTCTGCGCGCTGCAGTGGAGGTTCACCACGTGGAGCTGGGCGGCGCTGCGGATGGTGAGGAACATCGGCTGCCGCGGGCCGGCAAAGACAAACCGCTCCGCCCCGCCGAACTCGACCGAGGTCGTCAGCCGCACCCCGCCGTGCTCCGCGAGCGAGCGGGGGGCGAGCCAGGCGCACTTTAGCGTGAGCCCCAGCGGAAAGGACGGCGCCGCCGCCGCGACGACATCGGCGTCGGCCCCCTGCGGGCCGAGCAGGGCGCCGCCGTGCGGCCGCATCCGAACCCGCCAGCTCACCGCCACGTACCCGAAATCGTCGAGGTGCCGCTCCGCGAGCGTCTGCATGTCCTCCAGAAAGAGCGGATCGCCGGGGTCGTGGGTGTTGCGGGGCTGCAGCATCACCCGAACCGGGCTCTCCGGCGGCGCCGAGCTCTCGCAGTGCGGTGAAAAGGGGCAGTAGGCGACGCCGAAGCAGCGACGGCCGCCGCCCGCCGCCTCGTCCTCCTCGATCACGATGATGACGTAGTCCTCGATCGTCTCTGCTTCCCCGGGGACGGCGCCTTCGGGGTCGGACTTGCTCTGGTCCAGATCGCGTGCGTTATACGCGGCACCGGGGGGGCTGCTCGCCAGGCTTGTTAGGCAGCTGCCGTCCTCCACGTCAAAGGCCACAGTCTCGCCGAAGGAGGGGTGACAGGTGAAGAACCGCGGTGTTGTGCAGCCGACCTCTTTTGTGTTGATGGTAACCCGCACCCCTTTCGCTCTCTCGGCGGGGGATTTGTTCGGATCGCTGGCAGGGTTGTTGAACAGGTTCTTATCGCCCGCTTTCTTCTTCCGATCGATGGGCAGAACGTTGTTGTACATGGAGGATGATACAGAGTTTGGGGAGGCAATCGCTGCGGCGCTTGCTGCACCGGTGTTTGGGTCCAGGAGGGTCTTTGCCGTCATCACAAAGACCCGAGCAACCGGATTGCACTGCAGCACCCCTGCCGACGCCAGGAAGGCATTGTGGATTGTCAGTTCCACGTGGCTACTGAAGCTTACCCGGAGTGGCTGATCGACAGCTGGCATGTATCAGAAATTGCACTAGAAATAATTACCCTAAAGGTGAATAGAAACTTTTTGACGCTGTTGGTTTTCTATGGAACCTGCGTGAAAGACTGTAAACGTGTCTTGCTAAAGAATCAAGCAAAAGGTTTGGGATAATATTTTGCTGAAGTGATGCGAATATCATATAAATCTCTATTTATCTGTATTATGTACTATTTGTTCAATACTAAAAAAGAAAGATTATATGCGGAACAGGGAAAGTAAAAAAAGGCGGAGTCATGAGTGTATTTTGTGACCATTTGGCTACTCCGCCCGCGTTTGTTAAATTCATTATTTGTTTAGTTTTTGCTGCTTTGATTGTTTTCATATTTTCATTTCTCTTAAAAGCGCAAGTTTGCAATATGAAAATGGGAAAAACACATAGATCTTTAATACACACATTGGATTGGTTATAATTTTTCTACTCGAAGTTCCCCTTCTCCCTATAAGAACGCAACCGTTGCTTGTATACACACACACAAAAAAAAAACTACTTAAAGAGGAATTATATGCTAGCGGTGAAGATACAGAATAATTATAGGAAAAAATCACAAATTTAATAATTTTGCAAAATTTCACAATTCGTATTTCTTTCTTTCCCTATCTCTTATAATTTCTTTCGCAATCTCTCGGCAGCAGTCCTTTATGTTACTATCTGAATTAGCCCCAGGACGCGCTAGTGATATCTGTACAAGGATGTGCTCACTCCGAAAAAAGCGTAAAGGACTGGAACCGAGAGATTATCCTAAGAAATTCTAATAAATGTTAAAGCAAACAGGCATTCTTTTTGATGATTCTATCCATGTATGGATAGATGAACTTTTCAAAAGATACCACTTTTTCGTAACAAATCCATAATAATTGTGTGCTAAACACATTTGCACATTCATCTTCGATGTACCTTAAGGAGGGAACTAATCGATAACTCACCAAAACGGTTGCGTGTTTCCTCGCAAAGACAAAAAATTTTCAGATCCATTTCTACTTTTGACAAACCTCTTCGCTAAGGAGCGCCAACCAATGTGAACGCACCCCACACCGTCACGGGCCACCCTTTTTCAATCATCATTCCCAGTGTCATGCGGAGCGCAAGTGCGTAGGGGAATTTCAAATTGCAGCGCTTTACACGATCCAAGTGCTTCAAATACAGCACCAAAAATTCCTTATGCATGGCATTGATTGCGGTCCCAGTGATCACATCCAGCAGCAGCGCCCGCGCACAACGGAGTTCAAGGCAGAGACTGAGCGCCCCGACGGGCTCCGTCGCGCTCGCGGAGACCCCTCTGTCCACCGTAATGACGAGAAGGTCGAGGTGCTCGAGGCCGTGCGTGGTGTAGGCCCCACCCCGAGTGCTCGTCCCCACCTCCCTCGCTTCGTGCGCCCGCGCCGAGGCCAAGTCGTGGAGGCCGATCACGCCATCCGCGACCTTCAGACGATCGTCCACCGGGGTGTTGAGCGCCATAATGACGCGATTTTGGGGATCCGCAAAGGCGCTGAGGAACTCCTTTCGCGTGCAGCCCGCGTGGATTGACCAGCACGAGCGTAGGGGGGAAAAGGGGTCCTCGACCTCCGTCTCCGCTAAGGACTCCAGCGGAGGGTTTCGCCCACCCTCGGTCGGCGTGGCGTCGCCGGCAGAGTGATATTGGAGGCCGGATAGCGTGCTCTGCAGGGCCGGCTCCGACTCTGTAAGGTTGGCGTTGTTGGGGTTGATATTACGGCTGTTCGCACGGGCATCTTCTTCGGGCAGAAAGATGATCTTCTGCGACTTGTGATCGGGCGCTGTGGTTGAGGGCTGTGGGGCGGTTCTACCATTTTCACGCCTCGAGACGCCGCACTCGATGAGGTGCGAGACGGAGGGAGTTACGACAAGCGTCGCTTGCTGACCGATCGGCTCGATGCTATCCCCTGGGAAGAGATTCTCCGGGCTCGGCAGCAGCGCGTGGAAGGGTACACGTAAGAGAGAGGGGTCCACGACGATGATCAGACACTCCGCGTCGGAAAGGTTGAGGTTTGCATGTCGGAAGGAAGACTGCACGGGTCGCCAGAGCTCGTCATAGAGGTATCCCAGTTGCGTTCGGATCTCATCCTCGAGCGCGCGCTCCAGTAACGCAGGATTCATGCCTGACGCGTTGACGACGTTGGGATCACACATCGTGATACTTCTTTTGTTAAAGCTGCTGACACTTTCCGTTTTCGATGAAATTTCACCTGAAATAAGTTCTAGAGTTAAGTTTAATGGGACTGATTTGGTTGTTTTATCCAGGGTGTTTGCGAACGAAGGATCTGTTGCGGTGCTGGTTTGCTTTGTTGCTTTTTTGGCAACTCTTGAGAGTAGTTTTTTGTTGCAATACTCCTTCAGCGTGGTGACCTGCGCGTTTCGGTGCATGAAATGAGAGTGGTTCGCCGGGCGAATGATGACATCGTAGGAAGAGCTTGACTCCGTCACGTACTCCGCAAAGAAAAAGACAAAAATGCACCGCGGGTGGGCGAGCAGCACCAGATCCACACTTTCCGCGGGGGAGTACGGGATGACATAGCGACAGTGCGGGTTCGTGCAGGACCCGCAGATCAGTCTTGTTGTCCAATCCATTATTTTCAACGCCGAAAGATAACATAACGTTGAGACCTTACTGGGACGTTTTTTATGACATTCATCATGGTTGTGAAGGACCTCCAGAATCATGGACGGGGAGGTGTTAGTCATCATCCGAGATGTGCGGGGTTTGCCTGGTTGTGCACAGGCCGCAGCGTTATTATGAGCATCTGAACCTCCCATTGCGCTGAGGACGTCCGTTCCTGCGATCGCTGCGGCTGGACGGCTGCACATAGAGACATTTGTTAATGTCGTACTGGGTATGGCTGTGGCGTGCTTTGTTGTTGTTGTTGTTGTTGGCAAGTTCGCTATCCCAGCGGAGGGGCCGGGGGGTTTCTGCTTTTCTTCTGCGGAAGAGGCCTGTGGTTTGCTCTCGGCGGCAGTGTAAAGTGATTCTCTGTCGGTGCAATTTGTGAGGCTCGCGAGACACCCTTCTTTATCTGAAACAGGCTTCTTCGTATCCTTAGGGGTGCTTTCTGTCTGCTGTGTCGGTTCGAAGCTGATTGGTGAGTCCGCATTGACTCTGACACCGTCCCCGTCGCTGATATTCCCGATCGAGGAAGGGCTACTCTCTCTGGGAGATAATTCTCCGCTGTTGCTCTCGAGTTGGTTAGAGGGGACGGCAATGGCAGCAGGAGAGGTGGCTCCCGAGCTGCTACCACTCGTATTCTTGTCCTTGTCAAGATACATATTCATCTCAGCGATGGAGTGGTTTTGAATGCTATCTAGAAACTTGTCGATATTATTATCAATAAAATAGTTTTGATCCTGCTCGATTAGTCCACTTCCGGAACGCATCTTTTCATCCTCTTCCAGTATTTGTGCGAGGTCACCACTTTGGTTGTGTAGACCATTTTCATAAACTTCCCCACCGCTTCCAAAAATGGAATAGTTCATGAGCCTTTTGTTAGCATGCTCATCTACACCAGAGTGGGTGTTGGCAGTGGTGCCAGGTTGTGGAAGCTCGACATTTACTTGAATCATATCATTGTTTAGATAGTAGTTATGCACGAGCCAGTGGGCAGACTTAATAATACAGAGTCTGTCTTGATGTGAAATGACCCCCTTTAGGCGCGAAAAACTTTGTAAAGAGGACAAGTAGCAGCGATGAGCAGCATAGGGGTCACCTTTAACGACATAGGCAGCGCCCAGCTCTGCGTTTGCCCTACCGAGTTCAGACAAGTTCTGCAGTTGTCTAGCCTTATTTACCCACTTGGAGAGTATTTTTATGGCTTCAGCAACTTCACCGTTACCGAGTCTAGCGCATGCGCGAAGTTCCAACAGCTTGCCATTCCACTCGCCGGACTTCTCCTGCACTTTTTCTCTCTCGTTTAGGGCTTCGATACATTCCTTGTAGTGTGCGAGCTGGAGATGGGCGTTGGCCAGAGCCTCCAAGGCATACCGCAGGTCCGCGGTGGCGTCACTTCCTTCTGCCGCCAAGGCAAGTTGTCTGAGCTCTTCCGCTGTACGAATAACATCAGAAAACAACATCGCAGCCTCTTGCACCGTGACAATATTGCGCATTGTCTCTCGGCTCACTTCCTTGTCCTCGTAGCGCTTGGCCAAAGCGCTCACCTTCTTCCACATTTCCTGCGCCAGTTCATGTGCTTCCGTGATCGTGTATAGCCGAGATAGGGAAAGCATTGATTGGTACTCAAGCAGCGCATTATTGCATTCCTTTGCGTATTCTAAAACGGGGCTAAGGTATTGTATAGCGATCTTGTGTTTGCCTAGAGCCTTGTAGACGTTAGCGATTCGGCTGAGAGCCATGTTTTCGCACACCTTACATTTCATGTGCTCTTCGTGGGCCAAAACAGCGCGCAGGTCCTTAGCTCCAGTACTTGTGGACAGATTAGTCGTGCTAATCCATTTGACGATTTCTTCCTCCTCCTCTTCATCTTCATCGAATTCCTGATTTAGTTCCCCTATTAGCAGAAGATCGAGTGTAAATGCGGACATATCAAGGTTCGTTGTGTCCGTTTTGGCTACTGCAGTCGTGGGGGCTTTGCTATGGCTGCCCCCACGGCTGGCCATGGATTTACTACGCTTGAACGCCTCAGCAGCAGCTTCATCTTCGTTCAAGCAAATGACCAGGGTGCGGAAGTATGCCTCAAGGGCGTCCTCCCAGCGGCCTAACAGACTTAACGTATCCCCCGCGGTAATCTCGAATTCACAATGCGCTTTGCGTACCTCCAAGCATCCAGAGTGAAGCGCCCGTAGCGCCGTCACCCGTTCACTCTTGCTGCTCAAGAGAACGTCGATACGTTGAAACAAATCCTTGACCTTTTTGCTTTTTTCGTCGTCTGAAATATTACCCTCGGCATCCAAAGCTTCATGTACCAAAATGTTTTTTTTATGAGGGTGTGCCGCATTCGTGAGATTTGGCACATTTATCGTCATCTGTTCCTCTTCAAGAGCAGAAGGGGCTTGATTATTCAAATCTGTGCGGCGATTTTCAATATTTTCAGAGCATTCCATCTCGCGTAGCATTTCGGGGGATGCGTTTTCGACCAATGAATCTTTATCTTCAGGATCCTCTAAGGGGCCCTTCTCGCGGTGTATATTTAGTTTTGATAGAGAATTGAGGGATGAGCTCCCACACGATTTTGGGTGGTACTTCATCGAAATCTTTCTGCGGACGACATGCATCCAGTAGAAGCTCTCCTTCAGAAGCGTACGGGTGCGTTCTACGACACGCAAGGCCCGCTCGCCGTCAAACTTACTCAGGCATTGGCCATACAGCTGGAAGACGGCAATCCGCACGGAGTTCACATAGATCCGGAGTGCAATATCCTCTGCAGTAAGTGGATCCGTAGTGGGGTCGAGGATCTCGGCCCACATCGGCGGCCATGCCGATACGGCATTTGGCTTTGCCTCGATCAGTGGCTCCAACAGCAGGGCAGCCTTCTTGGGCTGGCCGAGCAGCAGCAGGGCTTTTGCGATTACAATAAGGCTGGAAGGGACGGCGGTCAGCATCCGCTTCGGGGTCCCGCCCTTTGCCTGCCACTTCTGGAGGGAGGCCTGGGACGCGTAGGCGTTGTTCACCGCATTGCTCAGCTGCACGCGGCGGGCCTGCACGTTGACCTCGTGCTCGGCCTGCGTTACGAAGGCCAGGGCGAGCATCCGCTGGCTCTCCGCCGCCTTCCACGTGAGCTCGAGCTCCTCCTCCTCTTTCGGGGTGAGGACGTGGGTGTGTTCGTCGGCGCTGCTCGGGTCCGACGAGCCCGCGCGATGGAGGTGCAGGTTCACGCTAAAGGCCGTCAATGGGGCACGCGAGCTTGAGGAGGACGGGACGGTGGAGACGGTCGGCTCCTGAGAGATACTGCTCGCAGTGGTCGCCGTGTTGGGGGTGGATTGGGGATTAGCTCCACTATTGCCCCCGCTAGCGGTGTTATTCGTGTTATTCTGGATAGCAATGATCCCGCCGCTATAGCCACTTTGGTTATCTTTCAGAGCTGCAGAGGAAATATTGACAGCTTGTTTGAACAGCTCCACCGCGCTGAGAAACTCCTTCATGTCCATGAGCTGCTTGCCACGTTTCATGAGGTCATCAAAGAGCTCATTATCTCGCAATTTCTTTCTTAGTTGAAGTATATTTATGATGCACTCATCAAAAAGCTTTTCGGCGCGCGTGTTATTATTGAACATCGCGTAGGAGTACCACAGTTCCTTCGTGAGGTACACCTTTGTATTTATTAACTTCACACGCGCGTTACCAAAGCGCAGGATAAAGGCACCCCTTGGTTTTGGAGAGATCACTTGGAGCATCTGCTCGCAGAGGTCACATTGAAGCAGGACGAACTGTCCAGTTTCGATCACGGCTCCGTACGCGTGACACGCCGCCTGGGCTTGCACCAGCTGTACCATAGACTGAAGATACTGCATCGCCGAGAAGATGGTCTGGGCGCGACTACTCCACTCTTTGCGTTCATTCTTGAAATGCTTGTTTGCGATTGCGAGGGCTTCATGGGACCGGCCGGCAGACAGGTGGGATTTAAGGATGGAATTGAGAGCTCGTTGACGGGCACGAAAGTCCTTGAGCATTCCCGCCACTTGGTGCTCTTCCAGGGCGTATCTACTTGCGAGTTCGAGAGAGGGTGGTTGGTCGGTAATACAGTGCTCAACGCGTTTGTGTAGTGCGGCTGCCCATGACATCTTTGCTATCTGCGCTAGCATTTTCTTGCCAACAGCGTAGAGGGCTGGTTGTGGAATCTGGTGCTCGGCAGTGCTTCGACAATTAAAGTTTGGGAGGTTGTGGTGGCTTTTTGTGGTGATAACATTACTCAAAAAAATGGGGCTTTCGATTCTGGATTCTAAGATACTCCCTGAACATGGATTATTTGAAACAAGTGACAAGGTCGAGGGTGAAGCGTTGCAGCCCCCAGAGGTGATATTCGCCAGCTCAGGAGATATAGATGCATCGAGCAGATTCTTTTCGTCATTGTGGCTTCTGTCTAAGATAGCATTTTTTGAAGAATTCAGAATTAATGCCCTATCTTTCGGGGTAAAAATTAAAATTGGTTCGTCTTTTGAAAGTCTCTTTGCATCGTTCGAAGGCGCAGGGGTTTCTTCGATAGGTGATGGGGACCATTTACCACGAACTACGCGCGGGGTAGATATGACATGCTCCTGCGCCGCCGAAGTCTTTCTTTTTAGGGAAGATTTGTGCATGCAACAATGCAAAAAGTCGAACCGAGCCCGCCGACACTCGCCTTTCCATTCATCGGAACAGAAAAAGAAGGCTGTGGCGAACTGACAAATTATCGCACCACCAACATTGGAAAATAGGTCCTTCAACTCACGATCTGAAGAAGTGCTTCTACAATCGATAGTGCTCATAGACCCGTAATGGGACTGCGCTTCAGTGGGGTCCCGATAATTGCCTTCGGGAATTCCCTCATTGGCTTCGGAAGTCCCTATCGGTGTTTCTGCCGATGTGTTGGTAGACACTATGTTGAACGCCCCCACGGCAGACCGACCGTCGTCTTCATCGCGCACGAAGAGCATCTGCTTCAGGTACTCCGCCCAGCTCTTCAGGACCCCTTCCTTGTATGCAAGCTCCACCTCAGCAAGGAGGTCGTCGAGGGTGGGACCGTCTGGGATTGACACCGGAGTGGCAGTGTTGAGATTTGCAGCGAGTAGCTGTGAGGGTAGTGCGAGGCCGGCACGCCCGGGTTGGGGGGGCATCGATGAGGAGCCACCCGTGGAGGGGGCGGCCTGTGAGGATTTCGCACTCCCGCTGCTGCTTCCACCTCCTCCGCTCGCGCTCCCTACGGAGATGTGTGAGTTTTGACACACGATACCGCCCTCGGGCTGATTGCCGCCCGTTGGGTTGGTGCGGTTCAGGAACACACATTGCATCTGCTGCCGCTGCTTGTCTCTGGCGATGATCGGCTCAATAAGGGCACGCGCGTATGGTACCTGAAGCATGCACATCATGAGCTCCAACCCGTCATCGCGCAAGAAAGTTGCACAAACGACGCACTCGGCCATGGAGGGCCCGAAGGGAGAAAGTAGCTCACGCAGAATGTTAACGACCTCGGGCCAGTCTACAGTTAGAACCTTTTGCTTGGAGTGGCCAGCGGTGGCCGCGACACCAGGGGACTCTGAACTTCTGGGGTCTGACTTCCCAAACTCTTTGTCTCTTTCCTCGATCGCTTTGTCGGCAGGTTTGGTTGTGGAAGCTTCCTGCGACGGCGGTACCTTTAGGGCGGCCGCCTCTAATCGGATGATATGCTTCTGAAGCATAGACCGAAGGATGACCCACGCTGCCAGTGAGCAGGCGGAGCTGAGAATTTTGTTTATACTTTTCGCTAGTTCCTGTGAGTCGGCTTTAGTCTTGGTACATTCAGGCGTTAACGCTGCTGTAGGATCGGAATGCTGCTGTTGAGATTCGTTTTGTGCAGGCGCTATAGTGGGACTCTTTGGAGCCCCTGGAGGCACCTTAGCATCCCCTCCCACCGTTGCAATGTTTGCCTCTGTAGAGTGTTGCAGCAGCTTCTGACTGTTCCCCTGTTCTTCGAGTGGGATAAATGACAGAAGTGCACTTTTCTCAGAAGCAGCAGGCAATAGCTCTGGTTGTTTTTGCTGCTGTTGTTCTTGCTGAATAAAGATCATGTTATCCTGTCCCTGGCCTTTGCGCTGAGCGTAGGAAGCCTCTTTATAAAGAATGTCTGTTTCAGTATATATTAGAAGCTCCACAAGCGACAGGAGGAGCTGGCGCCACTCGTAGATCGTCACGATCTCCGGGTCTGTCTTCGAGCAAGGCTCACGTGACGAGGGTTGCGGCGTTGTGCTCCCATCAATAATCGCATTTTCATCAATAGCAGGGTCGTCGCTGCTTTGATCTCCGTCATGCGTGCGGGCAGCTTCAGTGGTGTCCTTTTTCTCACTTCTCATCGAATAAGCGACACCGTGTGGCTGCATATCCGAGGCCGGAGAGGGTAAGGCTAGGCTATCTGGACAGGGGCACTTGTTCCCGCTCTTGGAGCCCGCATCATGTTTTGCTATGCACTGTCGTATGTGTTCGTGCAGCTCAGCTTCATCCATCTCAGGCACCTCCTGCAGACACACATCGAGTGCCTC
This sequence comes from Phytomonas francai, assembly GCA_001766655.1. NCBI lineage: Eukaryota > Euglenozoa > Kinetoplastea > Trypanosomatida > Trypanosomatidae > Phytomonas > Phytomonas francai. Next base: position 338,177 of record MJCC01000003.1, read on the forward strand.
GATGAGTTCCGCCCGCTCCTGTTCCAAGGATGCCATCTGCACGTCAATATCCTCTACTTGATTGTGTATGGCCGGAGCACATTCGCTTGCACCTGCTGCGATGGAAGCGGGGGTATCAATTTCCCCCCGGGCTATGCCACCGTCTCCCTTCCCCAATTTTTGATCCAGTGATTGGCACGTTGGCGCATCCGCCAAAACAGTTAAGGCACCTTCTTGGTACTGGGGACGACTGCCCGAAGAGGTGGACGCTGCAGCCACGTTCCCCAATTCAGTGTCTTCTGCGATAGTGCTTTGGACTTTAGTCAGCCCATCCTCTGTTTGTGAGATCGTCGACGATAACACTCGTAGTTGCAGCGTTTCCACTTCTGTGAGAACTGAAGTCCGACATTTAAATTCGTCATGGGTGGAGAAAGACCCAGTTTTCCTAGACCCCTGGGAACGCCGCTCGACCATGGCGCGAATGTGTAGCAGAACATCCTGTTTTGATGCGTTCGGTGGGAGTCCTTTAAGGACATTGCTAACTGGGCTGGATTTGTCTGCAAACGCGGAGGGTATCTCTGTTGCGACATTACTGGCGTTCTTAGCATTTTTCGTATCCTTTCCTGTAGTTGCGGAGGTGTCCCGGCTACCAACTTTTTTGAGAAACTCAGTAATTTTCTTAAAATTAAACATCTTCACCTGCCTACTTCAAGGAGGTTAAGAATGTGAAATAGCGTGAAAAGAGATGCTCCTTGTGAGGAGCAAAAGAATTGTGAAAAAACGATTATCTGTAGATGACCCTGTCACCTGTCACTGCCTTTTCTCAACCACGAGTGTTTTCGGATTTTTTCTCTATAAATACAATCTCAATAGAAGAAAAAAGTAAAAAAAGCAAGCACTTGCGAAGCCTATAAAAATGACGAAAGCAAGTGAACTGTAAAGTAAACCGCAGAAAAAAAACTATTTCAGTAATACTAGTATATATTTATTCCTCAGAAAAGACAAACAGAGAATACTTAACGTAGGGGCGGTCTATTCAAAACTCTGAAGAGTATCAGAAGCTAGTGATTTTCTCTATCTTTCCCTTTCTCGCTTTCTAAAAAAAAAATCCTTGCTATTTATATATACTCTTGTGACCTTTATTTTGAAAATTTATATTGGTTCCCTTTAAGCAATGGTACGCACAGACAAAAAGAAAGTTGGTCCAAGGCAAAATGCCCAGTTTTTTGGGGAAAAAAATGAAGAAAAAGTAACTTCTTCAGTCGTGCGGCTACAATAACTTGCACTCATACACGCACGTAAATAATTCGTGAATATTACCTTTGATAAGCACGACTATGAATACAGAGATCGGTTTTATATAGAGAAGAGCAAAGAGGAAAAATGAGACAGATAATGAGCAGGAACAGAGCTTTGCTGTATTTGAAGAGGGTATATTGGCACTAGAATAGATAATTTTGCATCCAATTCATTAGGTAGAGCGATGCACATAGATATCAGTTCATTTTATACAAATACTTTAGAGAAGGAAGCACAAATGAGTCAACGGGCGCAAATATTTTTGGCATTATAGGTATGCTTCAGTTATTTAATTCATTTATCTAATGTGCTAAATCACCTACAGCTCCTAAGTTGACGGGGCGGCATTTATTAAAAATGAATATTTTTTTCCTAACTGCACCTCCTGCCACAATGTGCTACACAACCAGACCATTGATCTATGCGTTGCATATAGAATGGTTATAAAACCCACCAAGATGGATATGATGCCTAACGAAACATATCCCTATATTTTATTTTTTTACTCGACTCATTGAGTTGGAGAAGTGAAAATTCAAACGTATCGATATACTGGCGAACTTTCGTCTCCTAATTAAGCTTTCGTCCTGCGGCGCCAGACCTCCCATGGCTTTTCCTCATGCGCCTCCCGACTCACATGATCGAGATAGACCACCGTTCCGCGATAGGCGACCCGTTCCCAGCCGGGCGGCAGGACCTCTTCCTTGGTGGCAGGGGGGCTCCCCCCCGCCGTGTCGTCGTGCCGGCCGCAGAGGACGTCGTAGATCACCCCGGCCGTGGCGCCCCGCGGCAGACGCACCGGCGCGGCGATCCGCTGCGGGAACGGCTCCGCGGGCGCGGGGGCGGCGGCACGCAGTTGCGAGTTCGGTGGTGGGGGGGGCTGGGGCTGGGGCTGGGAATGGGGTGGAACCTGGGGGTGGGGCTGGGAATAGGGCTGGGAATGGGGTGGAACCTGGGGGTGGGGCTGGGACTGGGAATGGGAATGAGACGCGTGGTGAGACCTCGTGTTGGGGCTGGGGGGCGGCGGCCGGCGACGATTCTCCTGGGAAGGGGAGTCGCTGCGCAAGCGACGTCGGTATGCCACGGCCTGCCTGTCCGCCATGCGATGGTATTCGAGAGTGTGTGTATGGGGGTGGAGGGGCAGTCTCTTGTACACGATTATCCAAGATGGCCTAATACAGCTTGTTATTCGACCACTAGTGTTGTGTATATTGCCCAGAAGGACAAATTCGAGATTTTCAAAAATAGAAGAAACAGACATAGAAAATAACGTAATCAAAACTCCATGTCAAGTGGATAAAATGGGTATTACTTGCTTTAGACCAGTGATGACATTACTTTGTTTTTTTTATATATTATTATCCATTTACTCCACCTATTTTCCTTTTATTCATGGTATTCCTGAGGGAAGGGTAAGGGTAGGTATCAAAGGGCAAAGAAGAGACTAAATTCCAAAGAAGCGTTATGCGCAAACTTATTGGGATCTAATGCACTTTACGGCACGTGAACAGTCCTTCCCTCCTTCCAGACACACTTTCAGCCTTGAATTGGGATTGAGGCAAATAAAGGGAAAAGATGAAACATAGTAGCAAACGAGAAGACTTCTTAATGGGGTGTAATCCAATCGTCAAATACTAACTGCAAAGGTAGGTACATTATTTTCACAGAACTACTGCAATTTTAAGAAGTAGAGCATTCGTGCATTTCTTTAAGCAAGCAAGCAACAGGAGCAACAGCAAAGGCACAAAAAGGAATATTCATTCGCCAACAAAGATGAAAGCAGGAAAGGAAAACATACTATTCTGATTAAAGGATGCATCACTTACGCGTATACATGCACGTATGCATGTTATGTATCAAGAGGACTCTCTCATTAGATCCGTTGCTGTGGAGGAAGAGGGTTGGATTTATTTCTATCACGAATCTCCAACGCATGCTGATACCCAAACGAGGAGATCAAGTCGCTTCTCCTGCAATAGGAAACTTGCAAGGGCTTATCACGTCCCATGTTATAATGATCGTGAAGGGCTTGAATGGCGGCGTCAGCCTCATCCGTAGTGGCATACGTTACAAACGCAGATCCCGTGTTCTTACCATTCCGGTCCTGTAAGGTATTGACGTAGAGAACATGACCATAAAAAGAAAAGATCTGACGAACGTCGCTTTCGGTAGCGTCAAAGTTAAGCTGACCGACAAAAAGACGTGCAATGCCTGATCGTTGATGCTGTAACGACGCATTGCCCGTAGAGGCCTCGTGTGAGGTAGAGGGCATGATGATTTAGGAAGATGCAATCTATTAGTTTCTTCTGTCTATGCTATACCAAAGTCGTATTTTAACGTATCTAAAGATCAAGGATAATTCAAACTCAAAATGTATTAGGTTTGAAGGGAGAGAGGATTGCAGAGACATACTTTATTATTATCTCAGCAAAATTAACACTTGCCTCATATTTATCTTCAACTATTATTTTAAATATTCTATGCACGTAAATTTTTAAAGTAATAAAGGAAATTGCCATAATAATAATAAAGAAAGAAATATGAAAAAAACAAAAAGGATCTGTACGTCTCAGTAGATGAGTCACCTTACTCAGTCCGTCTGTATTATTTATAGAAAAAGAAAAATGGAAAATATCTGCCTTTAGAAGTTTGGATTCACAAGGAAAAGTAAAGATTTTAGTGCATTTTATTAATAATATCAATTCTTCACTTGCTAAATAGGTTTTGTATAATGTGTATGATTAACACACAACCTATAGTCTGGATTTTTTAAGAGGACAATAAAAAATATAATTAATAATCGTGAATTACAGAAATTCACGTCATGTGTGTAGATGCAAAGTAGAAACATGCATGCATATTTTTGTTTATAGCAGTCTGTTATTTAACACAGGTGAGAAGGAGAATACAAAAGTACATTTGTTGATATATAAAAAGAGGTTTGTTATCACTAGATTGTGTAAGAAGAAGAATAAGAGGAAAGGTATGGCGTAAGTCCGTTGCCTGCATCTCATTATGGAGACACAATCGGTAACAGACACTCACGCATGCTTCACCAGCTTCGAACCTTGTTTTGATGTAATTTACTACTGGTTTAGATGCGAGCCCCCAATCGACAACAATTCATTGGACCTTGTGCTCAGGAAAGGAGGCTGATTTCGTAAATACAAAAAAGCAAAAATTCAAAAAGGGTTCAGAATCGGCGGGCGAAAAGTAAGCAATTTATTGCTTTTCTACTTGTTAATATAAAATGCACAGGGTAAACGGGAAAGACCATTTTAAATACATTAAAAGGTCTATATTAAAATTTCCTTACACCACCAAAAGGGATTATCATCACGGTTCCCATAATGAAATGGCTTTACCTTGGCTTTCAAATAGATAGCTCCAAGTGAATAGGGAAATCGGGAAAAATCCATTAATGTAGAAAACAAACTCGTTGTAGGGCATTTTCTACCTCAATTATCGTCCCTCTCCCAAATTCTGGATTGTACACCAACCTAGCAGCGGCACCAGTGTGCTATATCGGGGTACTTCATCAGTTTGGTCGCCGCGCAGGAGCTTTTTCCCACACTGCTTCGATTCCACCGATTCGCCACCCGCGCGAGGTGCTCTTGCGCCTCCACCGCCGCCAGGATCTCCCGCTCGATGTCAAGCGCATGGCGGCGCAGGCTGGGCAGAGTATGGCTATGTTTCGTATCACACAAAATAGCCCAGCAAGCCGACGCGACCGTCAGCTCCTTTCGAGCGATCAGCGCAGCGTAGCAGTCTACCGCCAGGATGAGCTCGGCAAGACCACCGTTGATAATATTTCGATATACCAGAGGTAGCTGGGCTTCTGAGGTCGAGGAGGTAGGCTTATCATCACCTTCCATGGTTTTCAATAATTCCATAGTGTCGTCTAATGCAAATGGAGTCGTCGCTGCTTTTTTAATGTCATGGTCGCTGCTATACTGTGGCGACAAAGTCTGCGATGATGCCGTTGCTGAGTTGTCGTCTGTAGGCAGAGTTTCCAGACTACATACAGAATCGCAGGATACTTTGTGTCGAGGAGGCGCATCGGATTGGCCCCGCCAGAATTTCGCAGGGGTCAAGAGGTCGAAGATATTTTCCACCGCGCGCTGCCGTTGTGGGGAGAATACTTGGGTAAATACTTTGCCAGTGTTGGTAGCATTCCACAAGGGGGGAGTGTGGCGGTGAGGTCTTAGTTGTGTCTGCTTGCCTGCGCACGGCGGTGCGTGATCCTCAAGTTTGATAATAACGTTTCCAATCAGGGAAGGAATTGTGATATAAACCGGCCCCTTTGCAGAAACTTTGTCAGGCACATGCTCCTGCCGAGATTCTGTTGGCGATCCCCAGCCTGGCGTCTTTGAAAACAGGTACGATACCACGGAGGGGCTCAGGTGTAGAGGAGGGCCTGAACTCAACCCTCCGAATGACGGGAAAATAAGGAAAGGTAGCATATGGTACCCCCCTGAATCCCATCCTGGGCCCCTGGGGTGCCACGGCTTACCACTCTCGCATTTGTCCTTGCTGTGTATGCTCTTGTTAGGCACTTTTTCCATTTCCTTCTCCTGGGGAGAATCGGTGACATTTATACCTATGCAACTCGAATTTTCATTGTCTCTGATTGCAGATTTCCTTGCATGTATGCAGGGGAGTTTATCCTTAGGGGTCCGCGCGCACCATACTGCCCGCCACTGCCATAGGCAACCCATCGCCTCGCATACAGGCGAAACATAAAACCTATCGACGCGACTGCCAAGTGGTTGAACTTCGTTAATGACTCGAGTCTTTGATGAGTCATGTTTGCCGTTAGCTGCTTCGTTTTCGGCTTGGGATTGTTTCAGTTCAAGGAGCTGCAAATGAGAAAGAGTCTTGTCTTGCTTGCATGCGGAAAGATCGAGTGAGGGGGTGGAGGAAGATGGCGTATGGCACTCGGGATATTTATAATACCACTTGTCCTCTGACATGGGGCAGTAAAACACACCAGGCGCTATGTTTTCCGCACACGGAACCGGGTTCGAAAAGGTGCTTGCCCTTTCCCTGTATGTCCCCCAAACTTTTCTGAATGCGTATGGATCCTTGAGCGGGTGAGAGGGGGAGGATAGCTCGTGGCGCCGATGCCTAGTTGAAATCGAGCGGTGTGTGAAGCCGCACATAAAGGGTGATAACCATATGCATCTAAGTCTGGTAAACCGCAAAAGTTTATATGCTATTGGTACCGGGTGCGCCAGGCGCATAAGACGAAGGTGTGTATAGGGTTCTGATGGGCCCTCAGGCCAGTGTGGGAACCCCAGAGCGCCCTTTGAAAGCATGACGCGTTGTACCTCTGAATTTACCGCTGTGAGCAGCGCAATGGATTGAGTTATGTAAGGGATAAAGGAAATCAGACAGAAAGGACAAAGTTATAGAAATCTTTTAAATAAATATATCCAAAGAGCGCAAAAAAAAAGTGTATCTTGTGACAAGCAGCAAAGATTCTTTTTTTTTTTTTACTTTCCTTGCTGGCTCTTAAACTCCCTACAATCCATCCATTCCCGCAATAAATTTCATATTTGATTATTTTTATCAAGAGTTAGTCTGATTAAGGAGGCAAATAAACACGTATATCCGAGTACTTAGTTTCCCTCATTAGTCTGTAAATGCTAAAAGAATATATATCATTAAAATACACTACAAAAAGAACATTCCCCTTGAACTGAAAAACGATCAAGAATTATAAATAGACCCATTTAAACACAAATAAACAAAAGGATGTAAAATACAGAACGTTCAACATCGCATTAGGATGTATTTGGGGGGAAAAAATATAGTTTACGCCATTGCAAATATTTATTGAAAATTAACTGCGACTCTCGCCAAAAGATCATTAAGTTGGAAAGGGAATGAAAAAAGGTTCGCGAGTACAACACACTTTGTAAGCGATAAATTAGAGGATATCGCTCTGAATCTTAACAGTTATTAAATTTTACACACTCAAAAGAAACCGAAAAGTAAGTTCTGAGAGGAGCTCAAATAATAAAAAGCGCAAAAGACATACACTGATATTATCATCACTTTATGAAAATATCACCCTTTTCACTACCCAGTGATACCCCCCCTTCTTAGCTTCTTAGAAGTATAAATTAAGCAGATGGTCACCTATACAAACGCAAGGAAACAGGGGGGAGGGGGGGGGATAAAAAACCATGTTACGACACTTGCCAACTTTCACAGACATACCCAGACAGCTAAAAAAAATCGATGATGCTTACAATAGTCCCGATAACAGCGGAAAGGATACCAAAAAATATTAAAGTAATCGTCTGAATCCATTCCAGGGAGCTTGCGTATTTAGAAATGCCGAGTTCGTTGAGTTTCCAGCGGTACAGCCCAGGCAGCGTAAAGCACAGTGTCGAGCTACAAATCGCACCTAGAGGTGCTATAATCGAGACCATGTTTGGAATAAAGAGCGCCACCGCGATGCAGATTGTGCTAAGTGAGATACTCACTATCAGGTGGTCTCGCATCGAGATTGTCTCGATTGCATTGCAGCATTTCTTTTTCATCTGAATTTCCTTCAGCAGCATCTCGCTTTCGGCGTTTAAGCTGTTCTCTGCGCTGAGACGTACTAGATGCTCCTCCGCATCCACGATACGGACGAACTTATTAGGCTGAGGGACATGCGTGGCAACTGAGGCCTGACTGTAGCCATACCAGATAATAAAGATAGAGTCCCGAACTGGGATCACCAATAGTACGAATGCCAAGTTGATCGGGATCAGGTAAACTGCGTATCCCACTGAAAAGAGCCTGTCAGATATGGGATCATAGTTATTAATAATGTTTTCGCGCACATCAGTGGGATTTGTTAGGTACCCAAAAAGGCCCACCGCACCATGGATCGCGGTGGTAACAATTAAACTCAGTGTTGCCACTCTGAACATGGTGCTGCGGTTCATGTTATCTAACCCAGAGTATATTTGAAAGACCAGTGATTGACAGTCAAAGGAGAACATAAAGATTGGGATAGATAACATGGGATTGCTTCCCCACCACCATGCCACCTTCTTCATCTGTGAATTTACAAAGGTATGTTTTTGGGCATTATTAGAGATGTTGTCACTTACCTGTGGAGTGCTTGGCACGAAGTAGCGGTAGACTACCATACATGAAATCATCAACGTCGAAATGATAGCTAGGAAGGAGATCAGATGCAGTGACCCCAGTTTCGAGGTGCAGCATAAGGGGAGAATAAAAAACATCCAGTAAAAGAAGAGGGTGTGCCGGGGCGTCAATAGAATCGGCATGTAATGGGAAAGTATGGAATGTAATGGTGTTAAGAGGTCTCCGATAACAACCAAGTAGCTGATACCACAGCCTATAAGATACATTATAAGGGTAATCCGAACCATCTCTTCGGCGGTACGGCCAAACAGCTTGCTTGTGAGCTCTTCATAACTATTTAAGCCAAGCTTTTCGACACTATGAACGATAAAGTCAATTGAGTAGACCGTCATGATGGCAACAAATAGCATCAAAAGTGTAGCTATGACGACCCCAGCGTCAGCATAGGCAGAGGGTAGCGTTAGTATACCTGCTCCCATTGTAGTAACAGATAGGCTGAGGGCGGCGCCTAGAACGCTGCCACTGCTAAGGTTGATGCATGAAAACATCAGTCCCTTTTGCTTTTTGTAAAACCTGATGGTTAATATTTTATATGGGTACCACTGTTTCCGATAAAAAACTAACAAAACAAGAGGCACTAATCAATAGCAAATCCATGTTTGTAGGAATAGGATGCAAATCAAGAATGTTAATATTCAAAGCGGAGTGAGGTGGGGAATGAAATTACGGAACCGAATTGATAAAGCAAGTAGAAAAGGAATGATATAGCAAAAAAAAAGTGGGTAGGGGTGGGGTGGCAAAAAAGAAGCTCTCTGTTCTTTTTTGGGGGGGCCATCAGACAAAGAATGCAAGGGTGCAATAAATTAAAATATTATTTCATATTTTAAATACCCTCTTTCCCCCTCTCAAGGGAATCGCGTAGACGGTATTCAATCTGAAAATCCAGCCATCTTGCCTATGAGGAAGAATGGCAAAGGAGGAAAGAACAAATGCTTATTCCCAGTATACTGATTCAATGTTTAACGAGTTAGCTTTGATTACGCACGAAGGTCAGCATATCTACTTTAATGTATACATATATCAACATACTCCATGTATATGTATATATATGTTCAAACAAAGGTATGAATTTATATGTCTTAACAGGGGCGCCGAGAAGTTTTAGAGATCTGAGGTGAGGAGCAGCTTCAATAAAGCATAAAAAAACTAGTCCATCATACCGTCCAAGTCTTACTCCCAGACTACGATCCTACGATCTTCACCGATTGAAATAAGCTTCGAGGGGGCCTCCACTGTCCATGCCACATTGTGCACCGCGTACGCTTTCTCGTGTCCTCCTTCTAGAACCGACAGGACTAGCTCGCTTACACTGTTTGAAGCGCCACTAGTATTACGCACCCTGTGCAGCAGCGCATCCTCAACACTCTGGGAAAGTGCCAAAAGGAGCACTTGCCCATGGCTGCTACCCACGGCAGCGAGCTGGGCGTCCAACGAGAGAGAAAATCTCGCCCAGTTTGAGGTGATTGTGAGTTGCGGTGGTCGGACGGCTCGCAAGGTCTGGGTGTACATGCGAGTATCTCGCACGAGCAGTATGTTATCTTTTCCAAGAGAGATGCACAACCGACCATCGGCACTAATGCGGACACATGTGACCGGTCCATGATGTCCGTTGCTAAGTTCGAACGTTCGCGTCGCCGATCGACGGTCCCACACGACCAGAGATCCGTTGTAATGTGCGGAAACGATACTATCGTTGATAACCGCGAGATCATTGCAGGTGCTTTCAACCAACAGCGTTCGTAGCACCTCACGGCGGCTGATATCCCAGAGTTTTATTGTACGGTCAGAGCTCGCGCTAAAGGCGTATTGCGCGGTCGAAGAAAGGCACGCCGAGACGACTTTTTCACTGTGCCCAGACAACTCCAACGAGCGCATCGTGTTCGTATCCCAGAACCGTACCGCGTGGTCGGCGCACCCCGCCAACAGATAGTGTGATACGCTGTGAAAGGAAAGCACCATCCCCTTGCTTGGCAGCGATTTTGCCAGCACTGCCCTGTCCTGCGCGAGGTCCCAGACCCCAATGAACTTGTCTGACCCCGCCGTGAAGAAGCGCTGATTGCCACTGTCAGGGACGCACACGGTCCGAAGCCCAGAGCCGGCGTGTGCGGCGTCGATCCGACAGACCACACGCGAGGGGAGCCGTGTGGGGTCTTGCCCTGTCGGCAGCCCGCCCGGGGCGGCGGACAGGTCCTCAGGGACAGTGTCTCGTCTTCCGCGCGCCGCCCCGGACGGCCGCCGCGCGAGCTCGTCGGACAGCTCGAGGATCCGCCGCCGCGCGGCGTCGAGTTCGTGCGCGCGCTGCTCCGCCTCAATCGCCCTGTCTCGCAGTAGCTCAACCTCGTCGCGCAGAGACACGTACTCCTTCTTTACCAGTGCCAGCTCCGAGGTGCGGCAGCTGAGCTCCTCTTCTAAGGCTGTGATACGACCCTCCGCCTGTTGGGCGCGTTCCTGCCACATGTTCAGCTCCGCTAACCCGCGGTAGTACTTGCTCTCCTTTTCCATGTACCGCTCTAGCTTTTCCTGTAGTTGATCCTTCTTCTGCCGGAGTTCGACGTCTTGTGCGGTGCGCACAGAGTTGTTGGCGGCAATCCCCTCCAGCTCCCGCACGCGTGCTTGAAGCTTGTCATTGGACGCCAGAAAGGCATCCCGCTCGAGCTCGATGGATTGCAGCCGACGGATGCGTTCGTGGAGCGCAGCATAGCTGCGGAAAAGACTCTCGCTAGGCCTCAGCTCAGCCTCGTTGCGGTCGAGAATAAGCTTATCAAGAAATCTCTGCCACGATGAGTTGGTGATACATTTTCCATCAGATTTAGAAGGGTTTACATCTGTAATTGATGTCAGTGCGCTCATAATTTTGTGTTACTTCTCTAAAGTTTTTCAGAGGAAAGAGCTCCCTTCTGAAATAAAACGTGCTAATTTGAACGCCTTTTAGGTTCTCTATTCATTGAGGATAGGTTGAAATCAAAAGCAGGGGGGGGTGGGGGGTGGTTAAAAATTTAAAGTATAGCGTCGAAAAGGAGGGTAAAAGAAAACAAAAAAGAAGCAATATCTGAGATTTCAACTTTTTCAGGAAACTATTTATGGTATTCTTAAGTAATCGACATGTTTTTTTAAATTCCAAAGTTATTGTTAGCATTGATATTATTCAATCATTATTAATAAACAGAAAAGCATCCACTGCATTTGAAAGAATAATTATCGATACAGTTGTCATCGTCAAACAAATTATATCTATGTACATACAAGCACGCACCTTCCCACTTTTTTTTGTTTTAGTATGTTTAAATCAGACTATTTTGACTACTACTTTTCCATCTTTGTATGAGGTTTGTTTTGCATCGCTTTTGCACAAGTATCATTGTGGATTCGACTTGATTTGTTACCGTTATCTGTGTGGCTCACGTCCAATTGCGGCGGTGTTTGTAGAGTATTTGCGCCGGCTCTTCCCGTTGCTTTACCCATCGTCTCTAACTTAGGTTTCAAATCCTCTTGAGTTGATTTATCGTCGTGCCGTTCATCACAAGGCCACGTTACCCTACGTTGATTTCGAAGCCGTCGCTTTCGCTTTGGCACGACCTGAGGAGATCTACCGGGTGAAGCCTCTGAGGATGTTTGCACAGGCCCTGACACCCCTAGCCTAGGGTCATTGACATTTAAAGGATGTCCATCTAATTTAGTAAATGACCCCGTGGGGTCGACACTGTGTATTGGGGAAAGTTGTGCATGTTCCGTGGGGATTCTGCCCGAGGGGCCTGCAAACCGTGGCGCATGATACCCTGGCTGCCGGCCTACCGACTGCGCTGTCAGGGTGAGGGAGCTAGCAGATAGAAAATGCCTTCCACAGGGTGAGTGCGGCTCCCTGTGTGTAAGGATTTCGTTTGATTGGCTACTGATATTCCTGCTACTACCACGACTGACATTGCCGATGTTGGAGCCGTATTGATGAGCTAGGTCAAGGTTATGTGAATATCGGTGTTGTTGTTGTTGGGTATGACTTGCACCCGGGGTTGGATACGAAAATGGAATCGAAAGCAGTATCCCTGCTTGTTGAGTGTCCACTATCGGAACATGTTGCCTTTGCATATCGGTATGTGGAACCCTTGCGATGTGATGTACAGCCTTAGGACTCTTTGAAGATGAATTCAGCATGTGTGTTTGCATACTAGAGAGAGGGGAGTTCAGATGATATGTGGCACCGCCGTCGGCACTTGTACTCCTACGGCACCCCGCTGTGCTTGTATTTGTGCGCTGTGTATTCATAAGCCTTTGTGAGGTGAAAGATGAGCTATTTGAGTTCGAGCTATGGGTGTGGCTCTGCTTCTGTTTCCATTCTCCGTGTATCGCTTGATCGTAGATTGGCGGGGGCAATACCGTGGAATCTTCTCGTGTAACTGAAAAGACATTTTTATTGTATTTTGAGGAGGCATTATTAAAGCTGATCGAGGATTCAAAGAGCCTTGGGGCTTGAATCTGAAGCTGGAGTTGCCTTCGGCGCGCTTGGTTACGGATGTAGTTCACGTGAGAGCGGAATACTGGTGAGTATGATGGATAATTCCAACATTTACACTCTTTCTTGTTATCATTTACAGGATTGCTAATATTGGTAGATGAGCTTCTGAATACATCCTCTGGGATGGGCCACGAGGAGTGATTCGTCTGTGAGGCCACACCGTGGGAAAACATTGCCTTGTTAATATGTGTGCAGCTCGGCAGGACAGGGCTGTGATCGACGCTGTTTGCATCCTGTCCCGATAGATGAGAACCCCATTGAAGTTGGGTTTGCATCTCAGGTCTTTTTGTTTTCACCCATGAGCGTGGTAGAATGGTGTTGGATAGCGACTTGTGCGGCGTTGCTGTAGAGACTGACTGTGGCGAGTGTGTCGGAGTGGGGAAAGTGGATCTAGAAGTAGTAGCGGCAGAGCGAGATAGTCTGTTGATCCTGACAGCTTTCCTCCTACTGTTTCTGGAGGAAGCTGAGGAAGCTCCAGGGCTCTCTAAGATCGGTCTCCCCACAGCGCGCGGATGCGGCACCGGAGAGCGGGGCAGGCGAAAGGCGACCGGTGCCCCAGTGGTAACACTAGAACACTTTTCTTCCTGCTTAATGGCATCTCTCTCATTTTTTGACTTGTGCCTCACCGTAGATGATATCTCTGCTCCGCCTGTACTATTGATAGCTATAGGGGAAATCTTGGTGGGACTCGACACCGTGGCTTCCTGCGGGACCGAAGATAGCTCTGGTGAACCTTGAATTGGCAGAAAACACGGCAAGGACAGCGTGGGCTGGGAAACTTGAGTAGCATGAAGTGAATCTAAGAAATCATTACCACCACCGGCAGGGCTGTCATTACGGAGAGAGGCGACTGCCCCTTTTGTGGAAAGCCGCCAAAGATCCAGCACGGCAGGGTCATGATCGCCAGAAATGAAGGGATGCCGCAGGAGCTCTGTTGCTGTGGGTCGTCGAGCTGGGTTCATTGTGAACATTGCCTTCACAAAATCAATAAAAATGGGTGATGGAGTTTTTTCTCCACAGCTCACATCATCGACCACGTTTTCCATCAAAACAGGATCATTACCACCACATACGTCTGTTTTGACTGAAGAGGAGACGGTATTATTCTGCATTACCGCATTTGTAGTGGCTTGCTTATCATATTTGGATTTTTTGTGTTCGGAGTGTGGGTTCATGAAGGCCCTTGCCGCATAGATATCGTCCAGTGACGGTGCACAGTTATAGTGGGACCCAATATGGAAAATAACTGCGATGGGATCGCACTGATGCACTTCTCGCCAGGGCAGGATACCGCCCGTCGCCATTTCAAATACGACGCACCCTAAAGCCCAAATATCAGAAGCGTGCGTTAACACCTGTGTTCGTATCAGTTCAGGGCTCATGTACAGTGGCGTCCCACAAAGAATGTTTAAATCTTTCTTATCGTCGTAGCTCATTGCCGAGATTTGATTGCCCGAAAGACGTCTCCCCTGAAACTGCTCCAGCTCCTTCACGGCGTACTTACAGATGATGTGGCTTGTGCCGAAGTCCGCCAACTTTACATTTCCTCGCTCCGAAATAAGGATGTTGGCACTTTTTAGGTCCCCATGGACCACGCTACAGCTCTCCAGGTACTCCAGCCCTTCGAGGATTTGAACAGTGTAGAGACGAATTACATTTTCCTCGAAGGCACCAAAACATTTGATGAGTGACTGAAGCGTGCCTCCGGCTATATACTCCATGATGATGCAGAGCCCCTTATTTGGATCTTGCTGAAAACCCAAACATTGCACGATCTGTTTGTGCCTTAGTTTACTGAGAGCACACAGTTCACGAATATGGGAGCTCGGAATGCCAAGTATGTTGCTTAAAGAATAGTCCTCTTCCTTATCCTGGGGAACTCGGCACTCTTGGTAGTGAATAGGGTCTGCTGATGTGTTTCTCTCTAGTGGTTCTCGAACCTCATCATTGATGGATTCCTTTCGATCCTCCTTCATTTTTATGGCAGTCGAAGTCAATGACTGCGAATCTGTGCACGTCGGTGCCATAGTAGGCCGCCTCAACATCGGGAAAGACTGGTTTCCGTCATTCACACTGATTGTTTCCTCGATATTTGTCTTCACTTTTTCAGATTCTTGTTTCTCATACACTACTTCCTCTTTTCGTGTTTTTTCGGGGGTCGTTGTGTCAGTAACACCGTCCACGCTCGTACCAGAGGGGGGGGGAAACTATGACCTCTTCACGCCGGGTTTCCTTTGTTATTTTCCTCCTTTTGTGCACTTCGCATGAGCATTCTTTGCAGTCCACAGAAGAACAGGAGGCGGATGATTGCTCATATTGATCTTTTCTCCTCACATTTTTGTGGGCATCCTCTGGATCAACGTATTTGCAATCCTTAGCCTTGTTGCCGTCCTCAAAGTCCCTGAAAGCTGCATCTGTGTAACAAGACAAAGGAGAGGAGATGTCACCCGGGTTCACCAATGTGGCACATGGCGATTTGGTTTGTTTCAGGACTTTGATCGCCAATGTCATACCGGAGAGGATGTCGATTCCCATGTAGACGTCGCTGTTGGAGCCGGACCCGATAAGACTTCCCCATTGAATCTTTCTCAACGGCATGATGACGTAGTTCGGGGAGCAGCACTGCCTGCTGTTGTGGAGAGGGAGCGTGGCTCCTTCAATGAGATTTTCTTGGAGAGGGGGACCTACAAAAGGGCGTATCATCATCTCGCTCGTGGGCACAGAGGCGGGAGGGGATCGATTAAAGAGGTGAGGTAAATCGGATACGGCGGTAATTGGTATGAAAAAATTACCAGGGGGATGATTCGTAGCTTCGGCCAAGCCCGGCCCGGAGTGAGGCACCATGGTTTCCATTACGCTGCCCATAATTTGTGTGGGGAGCTCAAATGTCTCGCTGGAAGCTTGTTTGGAGACTACGGCCCCCTGCTGGAGTGCGCTTTCACTTGAAATAATATTTAGCGCGAGTCGATTTTGTAGAGTATCTTTGCCTGGGGTAATCCACTCCCTACAGAGCTCGGCGTTATGGCTCCTTTTTTCGACTTCAGTTGTTTTTGTGTTTTTTTCTTCAGATTCCATACCAAACTCGGGCGGAACGCTGGGCTCAAGAGGGGAGGATGCGACTGGTAGTGGTTTGGGAGTTGGATATAGGTGGAAAAAAAAGTGCTCCAAGTAGCTGGGAGCATTGGTAATGTTCCATAGTTTGTTTGCTGAGGAGTTTCTTGCTTCAGAGGCATTTCTAGGGGCTTCGTCTGAGTCTTCCACGTTCGCATCATTTTCTCTATATCGAGGTCTCTCATTATTTTCAACGCAGTCCTCATCTTCACGCCAATCATTGCTGGCGTCTTCGATGTTGTGGTTGCGATTTTCGTGAAGTTGAACAATCGCGATGTCGAAACCAGTTTGGAGCTCAATCCTTCTCCCTTTGCCAACACGAATATCGTTTACAAAGGTTCCGTTGGTGCTATGGTCTGTTAGAAAAACTCGAAATTTAAGCTTTGAATCCTCCTTACTCTTCATTTTACACATCGGTTGAGCCAGGCTGTCTTGGTCCTCTACCTTGTTGAAAGGATCAACCGCATTGCTAGGTTTTCCATTCCCCACATGTGCGCAAAGGCTGTTGTTCGCATTGTTGTAGTTATGAGATTCGACGGAAATTGTCGATACTACGGGGATATTGTCACCGTCACTGCCATACTCACATTGGTCACAACCGATCAATGTTTCGACCTCTGTTTTCAAGCCCAGATTCTCCTCCTTGTGTAGAGAAAAGGGTTCAAAAATTTCTGAAGTAGTTTGGGCGTGCGTCTCCTCACCTTTTGCGTTTAGTTCGTGTGAAGAGACCGCGATATCAACTTCCACCTCAACCATGACGGAAAAGTGGAGCTGGCTAACCCGCGGATCATCAAGAACGATATCACAGCTCTGATCCCGACCAACCGTTACGGTTGTCTTCTGGAGAGTACACTTCAGGCTCACACTTTCGGAGAGCAGGAGCCCCCAGGAGTCGTTCAGGGAATAGCTTCCGTAAGGGGCTATATCGTCGTTTATTGCACTGCACGTAGGCTGTGTACCCTCTTCCTTTGTGCTTAACGCGACGTTCAGCTGATGCTGTGCCTTTTGTTCAAACTCATTTTCCGACCTGTAGGGAGCAAGACCTTGTTGGACCGTGTAGCGGTCGTGATGCTTGTCTTGGGAGTTACTAAAGGACGCTGTTGGGACAAGTAAAGGGGGATCCAAACGGCCCTGGCCCTTTTTCATAGAGAAATTAAGAGCTAAAAATGTAGTATATAAAAAAGTTTAGGTTAGAGTTATTTTGGTGCTTTTTGTTTCGTTCCATATGTGTTTTATTTCCTTTCTCAATTCCCTTGGATAAAGATCGATATATGTTAGTAAAAATGTTTCTGATATCAAGATAAACAGAAGGAAAGCACAGATTTTCGGGCCTAAAATTTAGCTACAGCTAGTTTAACGTTATATCTATATAGATATAGCTTTCTTAGAGGTAAAAAAATTTAAGGGAGTCAAAGGTGCTCATCATTTTGTAACTCAAAAGGGAAATCTGAAAAATATGAGCAAAATATACACGTCCTTGAATCAGGTGATACATACTCCGTTTTGGGATGCTATCATCACAAAGTGTTTAAGGGAACCAAACTGATATACACAGATGAAAGTTTCTCACACAAAAAGTTTAGCACAAATTCACTGCTTCAAACAGTACTGAAGATGAGGATGGGGCTTGTGAGAAGATGGGCTGGAAGTTCATCATCCATTTTGTGATTTTTTCACCTCATGTGTACCAGAAATACAGCGTAGCTTTCTACTGTTCCAGCCCTATCGTTACGCTTTTCGGAATGGATGGTAGGCGGGTTCTTGGGCGAAGTGCGGGTTCTCTGCATCTCGGGCAACCACGGGCTCGACAAGCAACGGCAACAGACCTCGCTCTTCCCATTCATCCCTCCGGAATGCTTCATCAGTGTTGTACCTCATATGTAGTTCAGGATTGTTGCTCAGGTCGATAATCAGCTTCTGACGTGCGAGAGCTTTGCGCTGCAGCGCGACGTACGCCTCCCAGGCTTCCCCTTCCACGCCAGTGAGTGGGGCCGCTTCGCGTATAGCGCTATGTTGCTCGTCAAGCTTATCCGCGCAGAAACGAACGAGGTCCTCAATCTTGTGCGCATTAACGAAAGGAAAGACTTCCGAGACACCCTCTTCACCATCAAACTGCTCAATATCATTACTAGAGTCGATGTAGTCTGTCGGGCGGATAACAGCGGGGTACTCCGCTTGCCTGGATCGAAGTTGTGGGATGTCAAAGCCAAACCCAGGCGCATAACCTGCCAGTGGGGGGGAGAGAGTGGGGGCGCGAAACAGCTCCGGTGGTTGCTCCGTGTTCAACAGCACAGCTTCCTCCAGGCAATTTTCCAACCCAAGTTCGCATAAGACCTCAAGTGCTTCCGACATACGAGAAATAAGCTTCGAGAGCTGTCTGTCAAACCCAGCTTCGTTAGCCATCCGCAGGCGGTCGTACGCATTTGCCATACCACGCTCCTGGTCGACGTTCAATTGACGTTTACTACTATCGTTAAGGTGATTTTTTTCGTATATGTACTCCATTGCGGCCTGAGCCCATTTTTCATCGCCACCAGTCTTGCCTGCGCCTGCCATGTAACCTGCGGAGCTTTGTTTTTGGAGAAGGAAAGAGCTCGGCGAGGCAATCGCTGCCCCGGCAGTGATTTGTTTCAGAGTAATAGCACTATATAAAAACATGCCTTTTCTCTAAGTTAAAGCGATAGTAATAATAAAATACTTTCAATGGAAGCAATCCGGTCTAAGCATGGTACTACTTTGGCTATACTATAAACATGACGAAACACACCAAAAGATGATATTAGAACATCAATACGTGTTCTTTTTCTGAAAATAATACTTACGTGTACATAACAAATTTATGCAGAAATACACCTAAGTCATGAAGTTAAGACATATTATTATCACTCATCGTTAGCATTCGCATATATACCCGACGTTATTAAGCAGAATTTCGACTTTAACAATAGTTATGCATTCGATATCAAGAATCTGAATATTTCCAAACCTTTTTGCATACACAAAAAGAAAATGAAATTTTCTCATTACATATGTAGATGTATATATATATCCTTTAAAGGACGAAAAAAGATACTACAGCGAATTCATAATGTCTACAAAAAAAAGGGGAAAACACACTTCGATTCGCCACATCATCTTCATTCTTAACATTATTGATATTGGTTTTCATAGAAGCATAACGTTATGTGTTTGCGTTTTTATGCTTGAATATCAACTATTTTGCGCCCTTCAACTAACAAAGTACCCTCTTCATTGAAGTTTTTCAAAAGTTTTTCGCTCAGTCTTCCATAGCATGTTCACTAAGTCGCGCTCATCAGATTACTTTGTTTACAGATAGAGTGAAGGATAAAAACAGACATCAAAAGGCCACATAATAATAGTAATTATGGTAGACAAATTAAAAGAAAACAGGTACATGCAATTACTATTTTTGACCGTATAATAAGTACAAGACGACAACTGTGTTCAGGGAAGACAATGAATTAGGTAATATTAATCGTGTGTGTTTGTTCATTTTTGTCTCGGTTTATATAGGCCCCAAAATAGTGTGTAAAAAGCACATGTATAAAATCTAAACAAAAAATTGAAAACGCACAGCGCGGCTTCAGTTACTCCAGAGAAAGATTTGTTTTAAAAATTCCTAGGGGAAGTACGAGATAACGGTAATTTCAACAAACGAGGTTAAAAATAAATTATAAAGAAGCGTAAAAGCACATGCAAAATTCTTCTTCAAAATACAAAATCGTAGGAAACCATACTCCTTTCATTAGTTTAACCCATTTATAGATGTAAGGACCCCGAGCGATATTTTTCATATAATTCAACCTTTTATCATACATAAATCCTTTCTGACGGCAAGCTGATCTGCAAATACATTCAAAAACGAGCTAATCAACCAAAGGTATGAAAGTAATGAAAACAAATTTGTATAAACAACAATGCAGCAGAAGTACTCCTTCTGAATTGCCATTTTATTGAAAATGAGATGGCTCAAACATATATAAAAATTTAGCCCAACAACTAAGAAAACGCTTGTTTGGTTTGCTTTTATTAATGTTATCTGTGTATAGTCATAGATCCACATGAAGGTTCAGGTTCAGTTAGTATTTGCTGTATTTCCTTCGTCTGAGTTCGACGAATTGATGCTTTTGCAACGCCCATAATATGTCGTAAAAAAATAAATAAGAGTAACAAAAGGCACAAAATGAACACGACAGAGAAGGCAAGAAAAATGATTTTTCTGGCGCTAATTCTTTTTCAATGAAAACTAAGGAGTGGGGTGGGGGTGGGGGGTAAGGGAATAAGTGAAAGTTGAAGGTGTCGAAAAGATATGATGAGCGAAACCATGAGGTGCTTTTCCCTTTAAAAAGGATACACATGCTTTTCTTCATATTTCTTCTTTGCAGAGCTGTACAATGCATGCATGTATATAGAGACACCATTTGACTCGTTTGTGTTGCCATACTATGGCGACCATTTTTGTTCTCCCTCCGGGGTTTGTTTATTTATCGTCTGTTGTGCAGACCTCCCCTCGCCGTGTGTTTCCACACTAGGCCCTCCTGCACGGGAGGAGGTGCTATTCGTAATGCCCGCCGTGTTAGACTCCTCTTCCATACACTCCCGACGGAAACGTACACACTCGGCGTAAATCGCGCGCTTGATATCTCGTACAGTCTGACTCTCATCGTCCACAAACACAAAGGGCTTGGAGTTCACCTGTTCATCGGCCTCCTCGTAAATAGATTTGAAAAATGGATGCCGCATGCATTCAATGACGGTTGGCCGTTTTTCCGGGTTGAAAACGAGGATCGATTTTAGTAAATCCAATGCCTCGTTAGACGCGTCAGGATATTTCTCTCTCCAGTCTATTGGATTTATGGTCGCCTTTTTGCGGAGATACACCCGCGCGGGTGTGGAGCCAATCAAATCTCTTGTCTCCGCCGTTGGTGTTCCGATTACTTCCACAATCTTATCTAGTTGGTTCACGCGATCTTTTCCTTGAAAAAGTGGTCGCGAGCCGAGAAGTTCGCCGAGAATGCACCCCACCCCCCACACATCGATCTTCGCAGAGTAGTTTCCGTCCTCCATCACCAACTCCGGTGCACGATACCAACGCATCGTCACGTAATCCGTCATATATTCGCCATGATCGCTTTCCTCCTTCGCAAGACCGAAATCGCAGATCTTGAGATCACAATTAGTGTTCACTAGTATATTCGCTGGCGTGATATCGCGGTGAATAACCCCAGCGCTGTGGATGACGTGGAGGGCGCGAAGGGTTTGGTAGGTGAAAAATTGAATATGCGCCTCTGTAAGGACCTGTCCGCTGCGCAGCACCTGTTTTAGGTCCGTATCCATTATATCCATGATGATATAGATATGTTCGAAGTTCTCCGGATCATTTGCCATAAGGATGTTGCGTAATCGGATGATATTATCGTCCTTGAAAAACGCTAATAATTTGATCTCGCGTAGAATGCGCGTGGCAAGGGTAGCTTCTTCAAAAATATCTTCATTGACGCGCTTGATGGCTACCAACTTGCCCCCATCTTTGTTATCTCGAGCACGAATGACTACACCGTAGCTCCCGGCACCAATTACACTTTCGAGAACGTAACGATCCTCAAGGGCCGATATTTCCTCCTGAAGTCCAGCTAATGATTTTGACGCGTTATGCATAGAAGCTACAAAAATAAAGATTGGTTATATTGCCTTTTTAGTATAAATATGTATATGTATCTATATATGTTTGCATAGCGTCTTCCCTATGGCGGTTAATATTTTAATATTTTACAAAGCAGTGGTGAGAAGAAAGTATAACATCTATAGAGACAATAGGAAGCTCAGCATGTGGACTTTCTTTTTACCCTTTACAGAGTAAACTCCAGGCTTGATAAAGGAATAAACTTTTTCAATGCTATAATAAGATGTGAAGCTTACAAGCAACACGGTGGGACTGGCTCATATTTTATTAATGGTATCCAGCCAAAAATGAATACTATTTTCCCCGTATGAAGGCCCTAGTTGTGCTGTATATTTCGGAATGAGTATATGCATTTATTTATAAAAGGGAATAATGCTAAGAAATAATGAAATGAGCTTAATACTTTTCTATGACAGGTGCTTGATGTTAAGGAAACTAAATATGGGAATGAAAATAGAAATAAATAATTACTGAAAGCAAATAATGGATTTAAGAGTAATAATAAAATTCAGATTAGTAATAAGCATTTCTAGCTTTCACAACGGTAGAGATGTTTCGATGGACACAACCAATATCAAATGCACATTACAGTATATAGAAGATTTTAAACTTGGGATGCGGCAAAATACAACTGCGTATGTCGAACATTAAAACAGCAGTATACCAAAAAATAAGAACACATCGACACACTCAGTGAACACTATATATATATATATATATTAAATTTCAATGTAATAGCGGAAACTAAACAAATTCAATGGCTTATATTCAACTCTATTTCTGCCAGTGTATTTCTGTTCTTCTTTCTAATGGATTTAATAGTCTGCTGAGGGTAAGGGGGGGGGGGGGGGGGGGGGGGGGGGGCTGAAAAATAAGAACTTCTGATCTCCCCTTTCAGGTAGACTCTATTTCTTTTTACTGCTCTGACGTTAGTTATAGGTGTGCACACCTTTGTTTAATTGGAATCAGAACTGCTGGAGGCATCCAATGGTGCGCGACGTCGACGTTTGGCGACACCGACTTCTGCATCCACCACCTTCGACAAAGACGTCTGCGGGGTTTGCTTTCCACTTCTGCTTTTCGGCTTCTCTGTGGGGTTATTTTGAGCCGTATTCTCATTCATTCCACTCACGCTTGACGGTGCCGCGAGGTTCGGCCTAGTAGGGGAAACTCTGATATCGTTCGGGGTGGCAAAACGTTGAATAAATGGCATGTCATCTTTCCCATTCTCCTGAGTTTTGCTGGTGTTAGGCACCGCAATGGGCATTACGTGCGGTGTCGGTATTGGCGATAAAGAAGAATGAGAGGCTTCAGAGTTCTTTTTTTCTGCAGCACTTTTAGGATTGGGGGGCCGCTGGCCTCTGCCTTGGTGGCTGTCAGCGGGTGTGTGTGCGTCGTCGACCCTGGTGAGAGTTGAGGGCTGGGATTCCTGCCTGCTCCTATCCCGCTTATGAGGGGACTGATTCGATTCGTGTGTCTTGGGATTCGTTGCGTCCTGCGAGAAGGTGTCACAAATCGGCTTGTCGTCTTTCTGGGGACTTCTCCTGGCCTTTCCTTCGTCGGGACGTGCGTGTGTGTGTGTTTCCTCTGTGCCACGATGGGGGAGGCTCTCGGGATGGTGGGGTGTCTCCGCGCCCTTCTCCCCATTTGCAGCCCCCTCCCCTTGTGCCATCGCTTGGGTCGCTTCTTCTGGCATAGAGGACGCTGTTTCGGAGGGGCGGGGGGGCTCCGCCTGTCTCGGAGCAGTCGAGTTGGTTTTGTTCTTCCGGTTCTGGCGCTTCCGCTTTCTCCCGGATGGGGCGTCCCCCTGAGCTTCATTGGGGTTCTCTGTGGTGTGCGCGAATGCCTTCATGCGGTGAGCTCCTAGGCTTTCGCCAGTGGGTTTAGGCTTGGTCTGTGTGGGGTATGCTGCAGACACGCCAGCCAGTGAGAGGGATCCCTCAGAGGCGCACTTTGAAACTGTATTCTGAATAGTTCCTCTTTGATTAGCTTTATTCGCTATTTTGTCATTCATTGGCGTTTGCTTACCACCCTTCTCGGTGATAAGAATAACGTTATAGCTGCGGCCAGGCGTTACGATTAAATTCCCTTCAGCATCTATGGGGAGCAAAATAACGCCGGAATGGACGTCTCGCAGACCGACCACACCATCAAAGCCTCGGCCACCAAACGCGTAGGACGGATTAAAAAAGTTACTTATATCAGAGGGGAGCTGAATGACAAGATCATCAATTCGTATCGTAGACATGCTTGTATTTTTATTTAAAAAGGAAGTTGCTTCAAATATGATGTCTCTAAATGACAAAGCACAAGTCTTGTTAACAAATGGAAAATGTGAAATTAAATCAGAAACAATTACGCAGATTTCACATACAAATGCTTAAGTAGCTTTGATGCGAGAAAACTTTGCTACTCTGTAAAATGTGTCTGGGACAAGGTTTGCTTTATAAAAATATCTCAGGGAATGATCAAAGGAGATAAAAGAAGAAAAAAAGGCTTTTGATAAGAGGCGAGAGACGCATCCATGCATCGATGCAACCACAATAACAGGTTCAAAGCCATAAACAGCATTATAAAGGGGCCAAGGAGGCAAAAGTTTGGATTTTCATCCATGAGTTAGCAGTAAAATATAAATGACCTGTTATCCCCAGTCTAACTTGTTTGTTTATCTGCGTCATTTCTCAATGTACTCGTTTTTTAGTGATATTTATATATATATGGCACCATGCATGTGCTATGGAAATTTCCACCCTTCGTCAGATATAAACGAGCCCTAAAGCAAGGCTTTCTGACTATTTGGCTTAAAGTGTTCCTCGCCTCTTGATCCTTGCTACCATCCCGATAATTATTGCCGCTAATATCATCATTAAAATTTACGCCGGAGCCGCCATATCGGACTGTTTCTCGATCCAATTTTCTTTCCAAGTCAAACCCCGTCGCATTGGTAAGACCCGTCGATGGGTCCCCCAGTGCATGTGGATCAACCACTTCCAGGAAAAGTTGGCAATCCGGAGCTTCCCACCATGCCTCCTTCCCGAGGGGCTTGGCCTGAGGGATCAACTGCGCCTTATCGGGGCGGACAGAGCCGCTGTTCTTTTTATATGTCACCGAGTCATCCGTCAGTGGTGCCCTGTTTTTTTCAGGATAGGGAAGAGAGCGGCCGAAGGGGCCCTGAGAAACACATCCATTGGTCACAATAGCCGTTGTCATAATTTCCTGTATTGGATTACGGGATGTACACAGGGGTTCGTTTTCTATTTTTACCGATTCAGGTTCAAGTGGTGCAAACCGAGTCTGAAGACAAATACGCAGCAGCCGGTGGAGCTCCGCTGCGTACCAGTTCATTGGATGTGTGTTGCCAAGGTCCGAACTGCCTTGAAGTGCTGGATGCTGCCAGATCCAAGATAGTGAATCAATAAGAAGCAGGACACTTTTTCTTCTCCTTCTTCGTCCCCAACCAGATGAATAGCTTCTAGACAAAGTACACGGAGAAGCTTTGTTCCCTTCGCCAACATCAAGGTCACAAGAAGGCATTTTGACATTCCTTGCTTCTTCACACTGTTTGTTGGATCCTGTTTGCCCATTAAACATTTTTTCACCGCATCTGCTTTGGGGTAAATATATGCCCGCATCCGCCTTCTTTGACACCTGAGATCGGGGTGGCAGTACAGATGAGGATATTGGATCAGAATCCATAACCTCGTTCGGCAAGGATCCATGTGTCTGCAAGGCGCTATCCCACTTCCTACATATGTTCTTGGACCTCTTTTCATCGGGATTAAACAGAGGAGCTGAGGTGCGGTCCATTGACATTTCCGTTTCGCAGGTTTCACTCACAGACTCAACTCGTGCGCTTGCACTCTTCGCCGCGGAATAATGTTGTTCTTTTGTGTTTTTGCTCATATTGTGGACATTATCGGAGTCCACCTGGAGTTGCTCGTCCAGAAATGATAAGAAGTCTAATAAATCGTTGGGATGATGGATGCTGACCACATGGATATGTTCACTGGCATAGGTTGATTTTTCAGTGTCCCATTCGTTTTTTTCTGTCAGTAGGCTCCACCAGTTTTGTTCACATTCTTGGGTTGCATGTGAGCTGGGCTGTGGAGGTTGGCTTGTGCACAGGCATATATACACATCCCATTCAAGGACCTCACCAACAATTTCATCAGTATTTCGAGAGCGCTTGGTCGCTGTCCTCGATTCAGTGCCGTTGATACGCATATGTTTCCCTTCTTTTTCTTCCCCGTGCAGTTGTATTTTTTCTTTATTTAACCTGTTTCGTGTTTCATAGTATTGCTGTATGGATAGCATCTTTAGTACAAAGGATCGGGCGGCATATTGAAGAATATAACTTTTTCCGCTCAATGGAGGACCGTAGAGCTCTGTGAGAGTCCCAATAGGAAAGCCACCAATGTGTCTGGCTCCGATATTCGCTTCTCGTAGCATGGAATCACAACACGAAAGACCTGAGGACACCACACTGAACGGTAACGTAAATAGATCAGCCAAAGAAGTTGAAAGCGATAAAATTGTGTCGCGCTGCAGATACGCATGCAAGGAGGTCCGCCTAAGATGGTCGCTGCGCGCCTTTATTTCTTCATCTGTGAAATGAAGCCAGGAGGCCATCAAAAGAGAAACAGAACTAAAACAATAGACACACTAACATTCACCTTGGCTAATCCACAAATGTAAAAAGTATTCAATCCACACAAAAAGAGAGTGATTCTTAAACAGATATTCAAGATAAAGAATAGCATCATAGATGAATCGCAAAAAGGTACACTCATAGCTAAGCTATATTATATATATATACATATATATATATATTATTTACCTATTTTATGCGTTTCAAGAAGTAGTCCATTTACAGATTAATCTAGAAACAGGGTTACGAGCATGTAGTTTTATGAACAAAGAAAACTGATGACAAACACAAGCTACCGAGTAAAACAGCCGATAACATTTAACCCTCTTTTTTATTTCAAACATTAGGGTATGATAAGATGCAAAGTAAGCAATCCCCGGTGTTATGTAAAAAACATATACTTAATGAAACGCTTCTACACATTTTAGGTGTGGAATTGCTATTCTTTTTTCTCTGGGGCCATAGTGGATTCATCCTTTTTTTTGTCGAAGTAAACCGGTTGCGAGCTATACATGCGGTTCACCAAAACCATCCGCTTCATTTGCTTGAGCATTTCTCGCCCTTCTGTTTTAAGGTACTGTTCTTGTTCTTCAGTGGGCAGACTTCTAACAGCTGCAATATCATCCTTAGATTTATTTACAAAGTATTGCCTAAAGTTATAATCGTAAAAGCCCCGAGCTACTCGAACCAACTGCTTTTCCAATTTGTCAAGCGATCGCTTAACGGGAAAAGACATTTGGCCAGTTTTTATTTTTAGTTATATCCTTCAACAAAAGCTAACGTTTTAGTGTATGTAAAGCAATCTAACCCATAAAATAGCCGAAGTTACGCAGGAGCGTTTTAAAGCGTGCATAATTTATTTTTTATTACTTCCCTTTCATTCTAAAATATAATTATGGTCGATGATTAATAAAACCGAATAGACCATCCGGTCACAGTTTTCTTTTTTTATTTGTTATTAATACTAGGTTATATTAATTGCCTTGAAAGGCGTTCATATAGCTATTAAGCATAATGCATAGACTTTTCACGTCATCTTAGCCTCATTGCGCAGATACTCACCAACATCGGCTTCGTGAAAGAGAACTTGAGCATTCATCTCGCACTTTCGGCATTCTAAAGTACTTTGGGCGGCGACGCCAAAGCCAAGTGGAATATCACCCATCGAAAACGCGGTTACCTTCTGGTATTTTGGCGTTGATTCTGTGATGCGTCCGAGACCTGCTCGTGTAACATTACCCCCGTACAAGAATTTCTGCTCCTGATTAGGTTTTATCCAGATCTTGAAAAGAGAATATTGCGCAATGTATTCAAGAGCAGTTACCTGAATACGGATGCTACCACTATGAGTCACTTTTGCAAACAGCACGCCGATCCCCATGAGGTTTGACTTGGAGACACAACTAGCAAGCTTAGCAAGGCGAACTGGCATATACCAAATACGACCCTTGTGCAGGCGAAACACATGTTCTTCTTCACCCTTCCGATCTAGAAGGTGTGTGGTGTTCGCACCGATGTATTGGGCTAGTTTTTCAAAAAGCTTTTTATTCTCTTCATCAGTTAATGTCCGCATTTTAGAATTGCTTGAATTCAACTAACACAAACGGGAGGGGAATATTTGAAAGTTAGAGATTGAGGAGAATGGATTTTTAGCCAGTACAAAGGAAGTCCCTTTTTTATTCAAGTTTGGGGTACTTTGATAGGGTAAAAAGTATGATTTTTTTGGTAATTTACAATGTGTAACAACAAACCATCGATTGTCATATTTTCCTCATTTCTTTAGTGAGTTGTAGCTAGTCTCTTTTTTTTTTTTCACATTACAGCACAGTAGCTGCCTCCCTGGCATTCCTGAGCTTTTTTAAGAGACTCTTTTCCTTTCAAGGTGTAGACCGAGGCCCACTTCATATTGCAATCAATGCGATCTAAAATCTCACCTTGTTCCATAGCAAGCTCATTAAGGGTTTCGAACAATTCATGTATTTCTTTAAGCGTTTCAAGAATTTGCTTCACTTCTTCATCAGTTTTTTCACTCTTTTCATATTCCTTCATGAGCTCTTGAATATCTGATTCTGAGTATCCCATTTTAAAAAGAGGAATACTTCTTTCCTCTTGCCTCACCATTTCATGTGTTTCGTCAGATCCGAACTTCATATATCTTTGCTTCTTACGCCACCTCTGCTTAAGTGTATTGACATAAAGCTCTTGAGCATTTTTAAAGGTTTGCACTATTTGCTTTAATTGAGAGCATAGATACCTTTTCACATTGCTATGAATTTTAAGTTCATCAGAATTGTAAGCGTAGCGAGGGTTTACATCAGAAAAGACCATTCTTTCAAGTTCCCTTAAGAGCTTCCTAACTTCTAACGTTAATAAGTCGATCGCGTTTTGAAATTGTGCTTCATCTTCCTCCGATAAGAAATTTGGACTAAGAAAACTTTGCTGACGCTCGAATAGGATATTCATCTTATTCTTGACTATTTTCTCAAGCGAAGAAAACTCCTCTAATACACGTAACCATGGGGGATTCCATGGCTTCCTAGGTGCTTCAGCGTGTGAAGGAGGTTGAGTTTTCACACACGCTAATTCTTTCAGATTTCTAAATGTTTGAACATTGTTTCTAATCGAGATGAATTCCTCCAACCTGCTTCGTGTGTTAGGCAAAAAGGACATCCCAGAGAGGCATCTCAATAAGCAGATAATTTAGAAGAAGAGTGTGAGAAAGGAAGTGGGGAGACATGCGACTTAATTTCACGAGGTTTCTATTAGAGAAACACTGACTTTCACATAGACACACACAAAATAAAGAAATAGCGAACCCTCATCAATAGTTGCAGCAATAACTGGGTAGAGACATTGTGTCAATGTTTTCTAACTGCTTAAAAAATGCAGGCGACCTAGAGACTGTGGACCGTCACATAAGAAAAAGTGATGCATTAATTTTAAAGAAGCATTCTAAGCCTTTCAATTCAATTGAATTAATAGACTTTTCCTTGTACGGGAAAAGTAGTTACAGTAACAATAGAAAGAATAAAGTAGTATAAAGTTAATACTAAAGTAATCCCATATTACTGAAGAGCTAAATATATAATTCACAGAAAGACTATCATATCATCTTTATGCGCTGATCAAGGTCCTAAAACATCACCATCTTCGATTTTTTTTTATCAGAGTAACTTTCAGAGTTTTAATACATGGATCGTGTAAGATATATTTAAAAATCTTATTTTTAGAACAACAGAAGAAAACGTCAAAATATTACACACACCAATTACTTCTGTGTAACAACATCAAGCCGCAAAGAAATCACTTATACAATTTCCCGAGATATCATAGTAACACCTGAGAGAAGCTTTTGAAGCACTTACTAAAATAAAGAGGCTATTTAGGACATCAATTGGAGTGACTTCATTTATTGAAATTCACCGAAAGGTATCTGTACCTTTCTTGTTTTTCATATAATGTGAAGGTAATTTTTGGAGTTTCATTCACAGATATTCACCAGATCCCTTTTTATGACTTTTTAATTTTCATTGTGCTAATAAGATCCGGCTCTCTTCTTCCACAAGCATTTTATTGAAGTTTTTTTTTCAGTGTGTGTTTGTCATGTGTGTCGGCCTGAATCCCCGATAGCTCACGGCATGTGAGGGCTTTTCCGTCAAATCTGGTAACCGATAGCTCCTTTTGAGACATATTTATGCAAAATTTTAAAAGCATTTTAAGTGTTTAGAGCATAAATGGGGGTAAAATAATAGAATAAAGCACACGGACCACGCCATACACACTATAGGGGAAAAAGTAATGATGGTATTCGGGGGGTGGTTCACTACATTGGTTTAGTGCCACGGCAAAAATGCTATGAGACAACTGTCCTGAAAGACATTTTAAAGTTGTAGCATCGGCCTCCGTCACCAGAGGCTTGGGTGGCGCTGCTGATTGGAAAACTAAACTTCTTCTGCGTTGCCTTCTAGGCGTGGCAAAAGGGTTGTCTGAACCCTTTTTGGGGTTCACCCCCTTGAGCTTGAGGGGGGTTGGTGCCATCACTAAATGCGATTCTTTATTTTATCAAGACCCTTCATATGGCGAATCTTCCTTTTCTATTGCATTATAGGCAATGAATCCGGCCGCGAAGGGGCAAATAGCCACATGCGGCCCCCCTCACCCCCCACCTCGGAAAATAGAGAAAGGCATAATGCCGAAACGATAAAAAAGGTGCCAGGCCGCACACCGAACGTTTATCATGTGGCGCATAGTCTGTGTGAGTTTTTATCTAGAGAATATGTTTTGATATACTTTAATTGAGAATCCAAATAATTGTTTTTCGTAAGATTACCCCATTTGAACGCGAGACGGCTCGCCTCCCCCGTTTGCGGGGAAAGTCGACATTAACGCATTCAGATCTCCTCCGTTGAATCTCAGTAACGAAGTACAGGCTCCCCTAGCTCAGTCGGTAGAGCGCACGGCTCTTAACCGTGTGGTCGTGGGTTCGATCCCCACGGAGAGCGCTTTTTCAATTACGACTGAATTTTCGTGCTTTTCGGCATTTCTTTTTATCTTTCGCTTTTTTGGGCTGTTTCGCAACGGGGGGGGGGGGGGGGGGGGAGTGCAATAAGGTCTATTCCCCCCAAAAGGCAGGCATTCATATGTTGATTTTTTTTTACGGGTATGCGTTTTTTAGGTGTGGGGTTTGTATGCATCACAGTGTTTGTATTAAATGGGGATTCGAAGCGGCTCGTTCAGCAAGGTGTCGACTCGAATAAAAGGGAGCTGTGGGCAATGGGCGGTCGGATGGGCGCTGGTGGCGATTCGTGCTTGTATATGGTCGCTCGGGACACCCCTCAGCTCTTTTGGATACAGTGCGCTAAAAAGAGTGATCGCTTTGCGTGGCGCAGCGTCAGTTTCGACTGGCTGAGCTAAAAATGGTACTTCATTAGCGCCATGCGATTGGCTCTTCCACTCTATAAAGTACATGGATGGCCGCTGGGCCTTGCAGAATTTATAAATGCTCCCATCGGTGTTTTCCTTTTCACGAAAAATTGAGGGTGGTGGCGGTCCCACGGTTGGAATTTGGGCGATGGGGCTTGAAACGTCCACCTCCTCTTTGCAATATGAACTTGACTGGGAGCTAAGCGGCATGCAAAAAATTGGAACATGTTTCATCAACCGTTCATGCAACGAGCGCCCGGTAGTGTCATCGTTGCTGTCAAGACCAACCTCGTCAGCCCACCTAACCCGCTTCTTTTTTTTGACACTACCACCTCTGGCTATTGCAGACCGTTTTGGCTTGCTGATGCGCGCTCGGATATTGATTTGGCTCTCTGACATCATCGGCCCGGGGCTTGCCAGTTCTGCAATAAGCTCCGGATCCGCACTTATCTCGTCTACTGCTGACGGGAAGAAGTCGCCCTCAACAAGCTGAGGTTGGAAGCCATCAGACCCTTCAGCTTTTAGATCATTAGTATTTTCCACTTCCATCATTTCATGGGTAAAGGTCATGTTAACATCGTCGCTCATAAGGGGTGAATCGGGGCTTCTGAAGTAAGGATTCATAATTAAATCAGATTACGTATATATATATTTGTTATTTACGTAACTATTAGTATATTCCCTAGTTAAACTTCCACCCCAAATTTATAATCAAAGACAATTGGTAGCTGCAACAAGAAAAAAAGCACCATTAGCTGGGTTTCTTTGGTTTGGACATGAAAAAAAGCACACGCTCAATTTCCAGCTTTGTCATATTCACCCCTTTTTCTCTTTGAAGGGGAGGGGAGATAGTGCTGGAAGGGAATTCTCTGAAATCAGCAGATCCTATTTGCACCAATGTTTTATTTTCCCACCAAAATTTCATTTCTTCATTCATTTTTTTTTTTGCTATTAGCGGATGAGATTTTATCCCTTTCTCACCTACCTATGAGGCTGAATTTATTTAGGTTCATTTGAAGTGCTTTTTCATGAAATGTCGAAACGATTCGGATTCTTGTTTGTTATTGATAACTGATTTCCATTTATCTGTTGACTTTTCGGAAGTTTTATGTCGCCAATCGGGGCGGCGAAAGAGAACATCGTAATTGTAACTCCCAATTTTAGTGTGCGCACCGCCGGATATTGTAGAGTCAGGTCCTGTTTCTCCACTGCCAGTGTCAGGGGCTGAGTTTTTTTGGTGCAGCTGAGCTAGCCTTTCTCGTTCTCGTTCAATGATTTCGTCGTCATCGTCCGAAGATGACGATTCTGACTCGGATGTGCATGACGAGGCTGAGGTTTGACGTTTAACGTGATCTTCCTCACCATTTTTACCCCTTGAGGTGCCAACGGGATCAATGGCACTTGATGGCGATGGATCTGCCTTGGCTGAACTGCTGATCTGATCCTTATCTTGTTGAGGTTGATCCTTCTCGGGAGCAAAGATGGGTTCCGGTTCGGTTCGTCGACGCTTGATGTAATTCTGCGCAGGAAGACTTTCCTTGTGATTAATTTTAGCACTCATTTCCCTTTTTAGATTAACAAGAACGGAGCCACAGTTAGTGTTCCGTTTTGATGATACAGTGTCCACGCACAGGGCACCCTTTTCTTAATCTGTTTGCAGAGCCCCTCGAAAAAAAAAGGGGAAAGACGGAAAAATGTGTGTGGAATTCAAAAACGCAGGAAACATTTAACATACCTTTAGCCTTTTTCTTTGACAATATATTTGTGCATATAGCGCATCAACAGTAATTTATTTGCATCCCAGAAGAAAGCAGCATTAAAGGATGTGTAAAATGAGTTTTTCAAAAAAAAAAACTCATCAATCTTCTTTACCTTACTCACCAAAGATGGACTAGCTTATTGTCTGCATATCGTCAAATAGGTCATCTAGGGTGGGCATTTTTAGATGCCCCGCCACCTTTGCAGGGGCGACTGCGGCAAGGCACATGTTGTAGCATCGTGTAATGTAATGCATGAGGTCTAAACGAAATAGTATTGCGTGAAACTTAACTGTTTGGTATAACATCGCAAACATGGTCGTGAGGTAGAGAAGCAGGGAAGCGTTCTGCTCCGCATTGAGTTCGTGCACCACAATCGACTGCACAGAACGCAATAGCTTCGATTCTTCATCATACACACTGGTGAACCCTCTTTTGACGCGATGATTTTGGCCTTCGCCGCGTTTTTCGCTACAAGATTGGATCCCTGTGGCATGTTTTTCCGCATTTCGCGTTTCTCCTATCCTGATTTCTCGTCCCTCTTGGCTAACACACCGCTCCATGGTAAGTTTCTCAACATGCTGTAAATAGAGCTGCACTCCTTGATAATCGTGAATCGGTCCAAGGTAATTTAACGTACTCCTAGCCATGATTTTAACATAGTTAACGGGGGAGCCGTACATGCGGTTGTTCCCCCGCAAGATATCGAGCCCCCGGGCCACCATGGGTAGCTCGTACGGAAGCTGAGAATCGTCCTTAAGGAGTCCCTTTATACGTGCGTGCGCTGCCCGTCGTATGGCAGCGATCTCTTCCTTGCTTACCTCACCATTGAATCCTTTCTGGATTAATGTCAGCGGCTTCTGCATGTGAATCGTGAGAAACGCCTTCTCATCGCTCACACCCCATTCCCTTACGACATGTCGGATTGTCTCCATATCGCACGCAATGAAACTCTTGAGAAGGAGGGCGTATTGCATCCGAAACCTCTCGGAGATGGGTACGCAAAGACCAAAGTCAAGGAGAACGATTTGGATATCTTTTCGCTTCCTTCTTGGCACCTGAAACCTCGCGTTCGCATTCTTGTTGTTGGAATCACTGTTGCTATCATTGCGAGGCGCATACCGCACCAGTACGTTCGCCGCGTGGGGGTCGCTGTGCAGGAGCTTGTACTTGAACACCATATCGCTGAAACACTCAAATAACATCGTTAGCACCTTCTTTTCATTAAACTGCGCACGAATAGCATCGATATCGAGGAGCTTGGTCGCATCCACCCATTCCAGCACCATCAGGCGGGATGTCGTGAAGCTTTCGTAGATCTTTGGAATGTAAATACGATTATCGTTGGCGAAGTTCTCGCGGAATAGGGTCGCGTTGGCAGCCTCCTGGTTGAAGTCGAGCTCGGATTTCAGACCGTCCACGATGGTTTTGCGCGCCCACTCGGTTGGGAGACCGAATACATACTGCGCAGCAAGGGACATCAGCTGAAACGCAGCGAGATCC
This sequence comes from Phytomonas francai, assembly GCA_001766655.1. NCBI lineage: Eukaryota > Euglenozoa > Kinetoplastea > Trypanosomatida > Trypanosomatidae > Phytomonas > Phytomonas francai. The sequence continues at coordinate 372,781 of MJCC01000003.1, forward strand.
CACGGGGCCTGCCGGTGGATGCAGGGCCGTTGTACTTTAACGGCGACTTGCTGCGAGGCCCGGCTTCCATCACTCGTCCGAATCCACGCGCGGTGGACCTGCGCGATCGACGCGGAAGCCACGGGCTCTTCTTCGAAGCGCTCAAAGAGCTCCTCGATTTCCTTCCCAGTTTCTTTTTTTATACAGCGCCGAATCTCGGGAAAGGGGACGGGGCCTGCATGGTCGAGCAGCACGCTTAGCGTGTCGGTGAACTCGCGAGGAAGCACGTGGCTCATGGAGTTCAACCCCTGCCCGAGTTTGATGTAGAATCCTTCATTCTTCAGGCATAGGTTGAGCACAAGGTCAGCAGAGCGACGGTGCAGCTGAAGGTACTCTTCCGGCGTCGCCGGGGTCGAATACTTGTAAAGCAGAACAATTCGGACAATCGTATCCATCGCACGGCAGAATCGCGTCGGTGAATGGTCTGTTAGCATGTCAAGGACAATAAAGCTGCCGCCCATCGTCCCGCAGATGCACGCCATCATCGAGCCGTGTTTTGCTAACCGAGAAAGACGTTTTGTCAGTCCACCTGAGGGAAAGCCCCTGCAACAGCCAAGCATGACGGATACTATAAAGGAGGGGGGAGGGGGGCACAAGAAATAAATAATGATTCGAGGATATATACAATGCCTGTTTGCTTTTCCCATATATATCTTAATCAAATAGCCATAGATGAGGGGTAGACAGGGTAGAGGTAAGGGTTCATATGTCAGAAATTCGATGAATTCATTTTCCACGGGGGGGGGATGGGTTGGGGCGGTACATGAAAATTTCCATTTTAGAATGCGTTTCAATACTCGCCGCACTTCCACGTTATCATCTATGGTAAAGGATTGATTTCCGAGGAGCGGGATTCAATGAGCGCAATAACACGTTCCGGGTCGATTTCGCGTGCGAGCAGTTCATACGCAAGCTGCATCGACAGTTGCACTGCTTCCCCCGTGCGTGGCTGATCGCGTTGGAGCGGGGAACCTAGGAGGAAGGCCGTTGCCGCCAGGCACTCCATCTGGAATGACGATAGCGCTTCATTTTTTTCCTGCATATGAGTTTCCTCTTGACGCATTTTATCAGAGCTATCCTTTTGGGTTGGTACATTTTTTTTTGTCAGATAAGGCATAGGAGCACCACCCCGAAGGCCCTGAACTATATTGGAGGGGCTCGTATCGGCAACACGGGTCTCATGACTGTTTCGTTTCCTTGTAGAAAAGTTTGGCCTAAATTTTACGGAATCTAAAGTCTGGGCGTCGGTTTTAAGTGATGCACTCACGCAGTTTGATTTGCTGGAGCTAGTTGTGGATTCTTCCATTTCCATAACCTCTCTTCATAATCCAAATCTTAGCAGTGTAAGCTGAGTAGGTGTGCAGTGAGAAAACTATTGATACTTGCAACAGAATGTCATGGAAACTGACACAAAAAGGTGCTAGTAAATAGGGGACGATATAGGATCTAAGACTAAAACTGGAACAAACAAGAAATAAGTGCATTATTTTTTCTTCTCATCATTGGCATGCGTACATATATAAATGATCTTTAAATGATTTTCCAGTGACATTTCCGTATATTGTGCGTGGATAAACAGACATAATAGGCTAAAGTTTCAGGAAATTTATAAGTTATATCAGCATTCGTCCGATTTGAGTCGGTTTCACTATTACGCAAGGTCAAAATGTTTTTTTAAATATATATTTAGATTAAAGACAAAGTTCCAGATGGAAATACCTTAAAAGAAAACAATCAAGAAAGAGGAAAATAATATGGTGAGAGTAATTCCACACCTATACTAATCCGTAACACATCTTAGTCGAATCTTTCAACCTTAATAAACACCTAAGCAATGTTAATAATGTTTTTCTTTTAATTGCCTAATTCACCCTTGGCGTGCCGGTAACTCCCTTCACATCTACCGTTTCAGGCACCAGCTTGGTGTCTCGGGACGACCCGGACGCGCGTTCCTCTTGACTGTCCTCGGCGACCCGCTCGCAGGCGCCCCCCGGTTCCTCCGCCGGGTAAAGCCGCCAGCCGAAGTAGCTGAGCAGGCAGTCCGTGAGCTGGTAGAGGGCGAGTATGCCAACCATCGCGAGCGAGGCGATCCTGAACATCTGGCGGCTGCCGACTGCCGTGTTCAGAAGCCCCGCCAACCCGCCGAGCCCGCCGCCCACGCCGTAGACGAAGAAGAAGAGCACGGCCGTCGCGGAGGCCGAGAGGCGGGCCGGGAAGGCCGTTGAGACGGCGCGCACGCCCGGCAGCCACATCAGGCCGAAGCTGACGCCGTGCAGGGGCTCGATCAGGAGGACGAGCCACGGATTCCACAGCAGGGAGTAGCCCACGGCGCGGAGGGCCCACAGCCCCATCGCAATCGAGAGCATCGCGCGCGCTCCGCACCAGTCCTCCACGCGGTTGTAGAACAGGAAGAGTGGGATCTCCGTCGAGACGGTCAGCAGCACCGTCAGGCCGAAGAGCACCTCCGAGCCCCCGATCTCCTTCAGGAAGATGAACAGGAAGGTGTTGACGATGGCGTAGGCCATCCCCATCATGGAGGACGCGAGCAGGAGGACCATGAGCCGTGGGTTCCTCGCGAGGATCGCGAGCACGTCGCGGAACCGGACCGCGGGCTCGACACGCATCGGATTCGGCGCAACCTTTCGGGCTTTGAGCCTCCACAAACACAACAGCATCCCTAGATGCCCTGCGGTGTACTGGATCACGCCGATCGACCACGACCCGTAGCCGTACGCGGCCGCGGAGGCAACCACGTTGCCGACTCCCCACCCAACCGCCCCAAAGGAACGTACAAAGGCCCACTTCGTGGTCTTGTAGCGCGGGGGAAACATCGCCAGTGTGTTTCGGTCCATCAAAGGGTTGATCGGCGTCTGCAGTATCACAAGCCCCAGAAAGGTGGAAATCAGCATGGCGTAATTCGAGGCTGTAGTGTAGAACCAAACAAGAACGGTGGAGGAGATCACGCTGAGAATCAAAATTAGGATCGCGCAGCGATACTTATCCGCTATAAAGGAAAATATTGGTAGGATGAACACGCTGGAAAGGGGAATAACACTGATCAAAACACCTATGATGATCTTGGATATCCCCTTCTCCGAAAAGATATAGCCAAAATAGGCGTTGATGGCAGCAGTGCCAAACATATAGCAGAAATAGCAACCACAAGCGAGCCAATTCATGGCAGGGGTCACTTCCAGGAGTGCGTTCGGATTGCATAAATTCTCTATTTGCGGATAAGCACCATTCTCCAAGATGCGATTGCCGGAAATATCGACTGGCGTGGAAGATGGCCTCCCGGTTGAATTTTGCGAATAAGGTCTCGTTGTGGGGGATCGATTGCCCGTGGCGTCATCAACAGTATTGTTTCCCTCACTGAGAATTGAAACTTTTTTACTACATCCCACAACTAAAGGACTGTGAACATTGTCTTCCCCATGGGTCTCGAATGCGGAATGATTATCCGAGGTGCTCTCGCGTAAAATGATATCGTTGGCATTCAACGTAGACTGCTCTTCAACTCTCTCTGTCAAAGGGATAAAGTCGGGCGCATGAGTTTCATCGCAGGCAGGGTCTGTATGCAGCGATACAACCTTGTTACGAGCCTCAGTCATTGCGCAGCGCCGAACCCCCGTGCCCTTTCTTCCCCTCTCCCTTCCTATCCCAATTTACTATTTTATACTTATTATAAAACAGTAAGGATGATATAGAGCTACTTAATCCCGAAAATGATATATACCGTGTGAAACCTGAAAGAGGAGCCTCCTAGTACACACAGGGTCTCAGAAGCGTATGCTTGGGTATTTTGAGGGTAAAAAAAATGGGTAAAGTAAGGAACATATATGGAAAACCAGCTGCATTCTCTCAATTTTGATAAAATGACGAGGTGAATCTTCAATTTCATTAATTGTTTGTCTATCGCTTATCTTCAGAATAGCATATCTGGGAGCATGTTTTCCCCTCCCCATGCCAAAGGCTTCTGATCGAAGTGCCGATGGGAAGGCTATGGTTCCTTTTAGTTGCCCATCCTGACCAAAATGGCTTTTCGCAAAAAGGTACGAAGTAACCAGACAATGACCTATGTACAAATGGTCTACCAGCATATGATATATTAAAAATCCACAAGTTTACCTTTTCCCTCCCCTTCAGACTCTCCGTTTCCTTGCGCAATATTTTTATTCTCAAGAGCGTTTCTCTTCACCCGATTGGTAAGGATCCGGAAGTACACGCACAAGGCCGGTCGTCTTTATTCATGTGAGTGCACACCTTGACAGCGCCAAAGCTACTCACATGAAAGCCATTGTTATCGTGTCACAATGGTTTTCAGCGAACTTCCCCAGCCCAATAACTCACCCAGTCTTAGACCCCGCAAGTCTGTTTAAGGCAACTGAGAAAGCAGCAGGCAATGACTTGCACTCGCGTGTTGCACTTCACGTGATAGTGTAAGCCTCGTCCAAATTTTGCTAGATAAGTCTCCCCATAGTATTTCTTCCTGTGTAGACGATGAAGTAATTCGAAGGTGCTTCTTTCTTAACCCACAAAGAAAAAAGGAAGGGCGCTTCACTTAATTTTCGTATAAACGCTACCCAGTTGCTTACTTTAAATAGACGATCTGAACGGATCCTTTTTCTTCAATATGTTATACACGTTGGTGGCTTGCCCCAGGCCAAGGTGGTTTCATCAATGAATACTAAGGCTGATACTATTGACTTGTGTCATTGTTAATGATATTTCTACAACAATATTCATTCCACGCTTAGGCCTCATCACAGACAAGAAGGAGAGCATGTTCAGAAAGGCAACACCCCACCCAAATAAAAAGCAGCATAGGTGAATTTTCAATAGTACATTTCTGACGCGCAGGCTGCCAATGGAAACTTGTGGACAAGGCAAAGAAAATCTAAACTACACCCATAACAACGATTGCGATAAGATGCTAATAATATCGACATTACAAACCCCATCACTTGATCTCTTCCTTCTCTATTCCGCGTTTTTAACATGTAGCATTACTACTAACACGAGTATTCGTTTCTAGAGAGTGTAATAAGTTTTCTTTAGTGATTTTTTCCCCTCCCAACTCGATATTTTTTTCGCGTATTTGGTTATGAAAAGGGGGTTCGTGATCCCTTCTCGGCTCGTCTGCGGATTTCTTGAACTAACTCATCTATATTTGTTGCCTTGATCTCGTCATCGCACTGCTTCTGGTTGGCAAAGGTCTGAATGGTTGGGGTGCCCAAAATAAGTTGGTTCTCAACCAACTGCCATGCGCTTAATGCTTTGGTGTCCACGCTATACCAAAAGACACGCTTCGCATTTGGAGAAGTATTCTTGGCGAGCATTTCGGACGCAGCTTTATACATTTCTGAGAACGCAAGACAGGGAATACACCCATGTTTCCAGTACTTTATCACCATCAAGTCGTTTCGGTGCTCAAGAAGCTTTTCGATTAATTCTTCTTCGCTTTGAATTGCCGGAAACTTCGTTTTCTCCAGGAAGCCGCTATCTTCAAATTCTTTTACCCATTGCGGGATGTTCTTTTGCATGAACTTCTCATACTCCTCTCCCTTGAGATCAGTGGGCAGTTTGTGATTACCAAAGATTCGCTGGATGATACTCTGTATCTGAGACATTGGTGCTGCTATTACTATCCTTTGATTATTTTGTTCTTGTCTGCTCTTAGTGTCGAAGGGGAGTGACTACGACAAATTATCCCACGTAGAAATACACCTAGGTGGACATCTACTCAACGATAGGATTGTTGGGAAGATCATAAGCTATGGGTAAACATGTACATCGTGCAAAACAAGCACAGACTCCTAGAAAAAAAAAGCTCTTAGGATGACACTAATAGTTTAAATCATTACAACCCCTATCTATTCTCACATCTCCCCTTAGGGAAGGGCAGATCCTCAGTAATGATATTCAAGATCCATCGACAGCCCTTTCCTGTTTCAATTGCTGTCATACGTCTACGCACCCACGCCCACGTTTCCCCCTGTCCTGGTTATGCCATCTTCTTTTATGGAACACCCCTCACTCCGCTATTCCTTTAGGCCAGTGACCGTAGTACCGGCAGTGCCGGATCTTCCACCAAAACTCGCTGTGGTAGTGTGGATCGGTAAAGTCGCTTTCTCGGAGCTCGGCGCGAGCGCTGGAGAGCCGCGACTGAGCAGGGGAGAACATCGCCACCGTCAGGTCCATCCCGTCGTGCTCGGGGTGGGCGTCGGAGAAGCGTTTGAGCCGCAGCCACGGATCCGTTTGCCGCCGCTCCGCTTCCGTGCGGCCGCGGCTATTGTACACGTCGGCGTCCCAAAAGGACTTTTCGTTTTTGATGCAATGGAATCCCCGGATGACAACCCACAGAAGGACGAGCGACGCCACGCCGTAGGTGCCGATCGTGTGGCTGATGAACTTCTCCGGGCTTTCCTTCCAGTGCGCGAAGAGCCTCCGGTGCCAATGCCGGCGGTCCTTACGCGTGAATTTTTTAACCGCCTTGAGCTTCGTGATGTAATATATCGCGTCTAGGTAGCACGGGGGCTCATGCGAGGTGGTGGGCACGACATCGGCCGGGATCACAATACCGCCGTTTTCGTTTATCTCATTTAGCGAGTAGGTGTCGAAGTTCGTGACGTGCTTGAGGTACTCGAGCCCCGGCGCGTACCACCGCACGACCTCGCCGCCAGGCAAGACGCGCTGGAGGTAGAACTTGTTATCCCGCGTGCGGATGAAGGAGAGGTCCGTCTCGGAGCCATCCCGAACCGCACGGCCCATGCGATCGATATAGATCAGCGTGGTGACCGCCGGGCGGGGCGAAATCACGGTGCGAATGCCTCGTCGCCCGCAGTAGAGCGCGCCGGTGTCCTTTCCCAGGCCAAAGCCACGGTCTGTAATTGACCATAGGCGCTGCGTTGCGAAGACCGACCTCGGTGAGGCTAGGAGGGGAAGAGAGGTCGCACCCGCACCGCTCCTTCTCATAAGAGCAGGAACGTATTGCATGATATCGGTGATCTATTTTTTACTCTACGGTACAACACATATGAAAAAAAGAAAATGCAATGTGGTTTATTTTCCTCTTCCCTTCGAAACTCTTATTTTTCCTTGAGAAATACGTTTCAACACTCAATCTGGTAATAGGGTTAGGTGGAAGGTTGATGATAGAGTTTCAATGACCGTTAGAAGAATATCCTCCTACTCTAAAGACGTGACAGATGGATAAAGACATTTAGAGTGTATTCTAAAATTATGTCTTTCGCATATACTATAAAATTTTGCGTGCATATTATTCCTATTGTAAACACATTCAATCCATAAAAATTCGATATAGAACACATAGTGAGCAGGCAAACATCACTAGAAACTATGAACAGCATAAACCGTTACAAATCAATAACTGGAATGCTTATAGTCACTCCATCTCAACAAAATAATAAAAAATCTATTACAGTTCTAACTGGTATATCCAAAACAACTAAAACCAGAAGCCCCGAACAATGCACATTAGTTTATAATTCCATAGTCAAAGAGAAGTCAATATAAGCACAAGTTAAAAGAGAAGATGTTGATGCATAAGCATTGAATTTTTATGCATTGTTTCATGGAGGGATTAGTTACAAATTATAGAAAGTAGAATATAAAAAATGCATCACTGCAATGTTAAAAGAACAAATAAAAAGTAACATAGAAAAGCCCACACCCAGAAAAAAATACACAAAACTATATGAATGCTGTAAGTATTCATAATTCCTCTAATCCTAAGATTGTACGAACAAATAGCAACGCAACGATAGAAAAAATAAAAACACTTTTTTTTTTGCCATATACGCGAGTGACGTGCGCAGAAACATTTTCCACAATAAAATGCCTACGTTACAGGCTAATTTTCCCATTTTACCTTCCTTAAAGCAATTGAACTGTTGGATAGAAACAATATATATATATATATATATATATAGAAGCCATCAGAAATTATTTCAGTGCGATGCCTTCAGCCGTTGACTAACTTCTCATGAGTAAAGGGTCTTGCACCGTGTAAGAGGTACCTGTGGGGGATTGAGAAGGACCCCCTTGGAGTAGCCAAGAGAGCCGGCCTTATGGAGTCCGATGCGTTGCTGAGCACGATTGGAGAGTTGCACTGGAGGCTTTCCTTTTCCTTCCCACGGTGCCTTCGACTGAGTGGAGGGTTTAAACAGAACCGTTGCTATCCCACTGTTTGTTCTGTTATCCTCTTCAACCGCTCTATTGTAAATAGTCCTAGTAAATTTACTATAATCATGATCTCTATGAGAATTCACCACGCATGCCGTGTTTCCCTGGGACGTGGTGCCTGCACGAGTGTGTTGTTCATCTTCACTGACTACTGGATATGGGGTTCTATTTAATTTACATCCATTCATCTGTGGCGGGTCTGTGCACTTGCATTTGTCAGGTGTCATGCCTACGGAAAGGGAGCCACTAATTCTACAGGGTTGCGATGCGTAGCGTTGGTGCGCCTGGTCTGTCTCTATGAGTGGATGAGGGGACTGCGATGACGGAAAAATGGGGCTTAGTCCCTCTTTAAGTGTATGATAGTTGCTGACATTCCCTAACTCTTGTGAGTGTAATTCCCGCGTAAAAGAGTCTTTGCCACACCCATTGCTATTGCTAATCATACCCACACTATTATCGGTAGTAATGCATTTTGTTGGGCATGCCTCTCCGGTTGTCACTACAACGTTTGAGGGTCTATCGTATCTACAGTAAGGTGGTGCCATAATCACATCGTGGATAGGAGCAGAGTCCTTCTTAACGTCCTTATCTATCTCATGAGAGAGGCTTAGCTTCCTATTTTGGGGTGATATCTGCACACCCATAGACTGCTGCATGTTTGGAGAACAATTTTCAATGTCTCCTTGCTCTTGGGCACGAATACTATCGCCACTACTGGATGCAGTGGAAACATCCTTGAAGGGGTTTGAAATGAACACCGATCCTTTCGGTTTGTGTCTTGTTCGATAGGTCGACGCTAAGGCGCCCTTAACAGTCTGCGTTGAGTTATTCTTCAGTGGGGTATCCGCCAGGGCAGAGAGGGACCACCTTCGCTCTAGTTTCTGTGACTCCAAAGGCGCGTGTTCATCAATAAAGGTAATAAAGGACTTTTGCTGTCTGTGAATGCTGCTTCCTTCGTAATATGGATTGGGGTTCACTGCTTCAGACATCGTATGCGTCTTTGAACGCACAAACTTTCTGCAACTTTCACGCATGGTCTGCGTTTCTTGCTTGTTATTCGCTATGCTTATGACTTTAGTATTACCAGTTTCAGACGTCAACGGCGTATCCAGGGGCATATTGTCAATGCCGTCATTCAGGGCTAGTGTACTAGTTTTATTATTCAACGATGACACTAGCAAAGCTGCTTTATTCTCCGCTTTTTTGACTCGCTTCGGCTTGGTTTTTGGGATGGAAACGGGCTTCATATCATCACAAGGATTAGCTGGGAGTCGTTCGATTTCGAAACGAGGAGATTCTACACCTAGGGAGGCGCTCGATTTCAAGACAGGGTGGAGGGCAACATTGAGTAGGGAAGGCCACACAGAGCGTGGGGTGTCGTGGAATGGTTTTCCTTTCATGTGTGGGAGTATATTTTCGAAAGTTTCAGAGAAACCTTCACGGATGATATCGATTTCTCTAGTCTTTAGCATGAGACTCAGCTCCTGATTGAGGCCATATTCATCTTCCGGGTTACATTGTTTACCATCGTCTAACCTATCCAAATCAGACACCGAGCTCATAGAAATTGTTACTCTTGACAAATTCATGAATGAGTCATCAAGGTGGGAATCATCACTGAGAGGGTCAACCACGTACTCCATAGGTGTGGCAGAGCTATTGTTCTCACTGGTGCAATTCTTGCCACCCATACTGTTACCCAGTGACAGGCTCAGAGTATTATTTATGTGGGTAAGCATAACGGTGCGAAAGATGTTCCATTCAACACCAATGATTGGGCTTTTCATTAGATTGTTTTTTCTACCATAGGGGCATTGAACTTGCTCTTGATTGTGCACCATATATGATTCTTCATTATCTAGATTCTTACGACATGGATCCTTTTCAAGTGCTTCCTGCCTCGATATCAGTTTTATCCACAGTCGGTCCATGACATCGCTGGAGCTTAGCTGACGCAGAATCCACTCCAGGTTACTTTTGCTTTCCTTTGGGAAGTACTTGGCAGAAGTCCGATTCACATCTTGCACAAGGAAACGTATGCATGCATAGAAGTCACCCTTCTGCAGTACCCGTGTAACCTCTGATGTAGTGTTCTGAGATTCTCCATTTCGAGGGAAGGAATGCTTGTAAAAGCAGGGCCACAGAAGCTGCCTCCATGTTATAAGCTCGTTATTATCGAGCATTTTTTTTTTGAGACTACTTTGGGATTGATCAACCAATTTTGATGATATGCACATATTCATAAAAAGAAGAGAGCTAACAGAGATGTTGTATAGAGACGTTTTTTTTTTGAGATTCATTATTTACTTCAATTTAATTCAGAAAGAGTTAATAGATTGAACATCTTTTTTATCTTCCTTTTTATGGTTACTATATTCCGTGTTCTACAGTGTGCATTTCTTTTTCACACTTTTTATGATGACAGTATGATTTTGCATTAAGTTAGTTGATACGACTGCCACCGACCCCCCTGTGCTCTATTCGGACTTATCATACCAGGCGAATTAGGCTGAAGAAACTTCAGTGGTAGTACCGCAGCGCGCATCGAGATCCCAAGCTTAGCCATCTCTGACCACTGCACAGGAATGGGGTTAAGGCCTATTGCAGCAATGCTTTCCATCGATCGCTCATAGCCTTTCTGTATCATGACGTCCGTCGAGTAATCGACGCCGTAGAAGCTAAAGAAATGACAACCAGACTCCAAGTAGGCGATTTGCATTTCTTCGGTTACGCCGCTGTTTGCATGCTGCTGCTGGTACTGGTCGACCGCCAGGAGCCCGTGTTCATCCTTCCAGGCCAGGAGCACGTTATTGCCGGCAAAACCAAAATAGTCCCCGAGCGGCGGCGCGTCGCCTTCCTGTTCGAGCGGGAAGACGTCGAATTGGGTGTAGGAGTCACCCTTTACCTCAAAAAGGTCCTTAATAATTTGTTGGGCCACGGCGTTGGTGCGGGGTCCATGCCCCACTGCAATGCCAGTCGGCAGGCACACAATATCGCCGCTATGGCAGCGACAGTTTTCGTTGTCTTGAAGGTAGCCCGCCGCACTGGTTGGGCCGCCCGCGCCGCGTATGTAGCGAATCGTTTCCATGAACTCCGTCGCCCGGTGCTCCATACCGTACAGGGGCATTCCCAAGAAGGTGGGCCCCACACAGGCCATCACATCAGCCACGCGCAAGCTCTCAATGTTAGGGCGCTCGGACATGAGGTGGACTTTGTCCACCAGGCTAGAGTGCTGGAGGGTTCGGTAGAAGTCGCGAAAATGGCGAATGAGCATATCGCGGTTGACAACAACACCATTAGTGCCTGTCGCTGGAATGCTGCGATAGTGTGGGGCACGCACAAAGGCATGCACAGCTCTGTAGCATGACGTAGATTTCATTAACTTTTATTTATTTATGTGATGAGTGCATGAACCATGCGCGGTTAACTATCGAATATCACACAAAAACTAGGACAAACCTTGCACGACGGGTCAATAGGGGGTTTAGAGTGTAGTGGTGGTAACGATACGGTTGACATTTTCGATAAGAGAATGTTTTTGAGACAACAGTAGCAACACCTCGACTAATCTATCTATCTATCTATATATATATCTAAGCATATCTAGATAGAATGCCTCCCCTTATTCTTTTTTAAATACAAGGACGGCGATAAACGTACTTTATCAATTCTCTTTCACATAAATGACTGATCTATAGTTGAATAGTATTTAATTTACATGATTCAGAAATATATTTCACATACACACACACACATATATATATATAAAGGCCAAAGTGGAAGCCAACTCAATGTGTACTTGTGCATTTCTACAAAAAAGATATACGGGCTTCTCTCCATTACTCCTTTTTCAGTGGCTCACCAAAGTAGTGTCGTGCAATATAGCGGTGCACATCGACATTCTTCCAATACACCCCGCGCCATTTGTTTTCATCTAAGTTTCTCACTCTAGTGTATTCTTTGAATGATGTTGAACCAGATACGGTCCCCAGATCAATATGGTGGAACTCCGAAGAGGGGGAAGGCTGGAGATTGTACACATTTTTCCACCTTGTCTCCTCGTGTGTCTTTTTTGGTGCCGCCCTACCTGAGAGCCTCTCCTTTGCCGCCCCCGTCCCCCCGGGCGGCTTTGATTCCTTGGCTTTCCCACTTTTCCTCCCGAAGGGGCCGCCTTGCCGTGTCGACGACGACGCGGGAGGAATTACCATCGTCTGCGCCTCGCCGTTCAACACCAGCGTGCGCGGGGCCACGCAGACGTGCCGTGGGGGCGTGATAGTCGAGATGGGCGCCGGGGCCGTAGAGGTGCCGGCGCCGCCAGGGCTGAGGTGGTTTGCCGCCATTGTTGTTTCCGCGGCAGACGTTGCGGGGATCGGGGTGCTTGGTGGAGGGGCCTTGGCTTCCACCTTGACGAGCGGCCCAGATGAGGTGGCAGCGGGAGGGGGGGGTGGGGTGCCGGCAGGTGTCCCAGGCTTGGGTGGCGCCGCCGCGCTTTTTGGCAGGGCATCCGTTGGGATCACTCCCCCCCCCTGCCCCACCGTCGGGGTTGCCTGAGAGTGGGACGCCCAGGATGGCGGGGGGGTAGATTTTCCCTTTTTAGAGACAAACATATCGGTCATATCTAACAGGGAGCCACCAGAGTTTTTTGCGGCCGGGCTATTGTTGTTGCCCTTGTCTACAGTACTGGATGCGGCGGTAGGTATCGACACGCTAGGGGGCGGGCGAGGGACATTACTAGGAGGCGGTGGCGGCACGATCATGGAGTCGTTTGTAATCAATAAAGAATGCGCTTGCAATAGGCAGTTCAACCAAACAAAAGAGAAAAGCAGTGAAAACAGAGACATCAGTAATTAACCCCATCACGCAACTGCTTGGCTGAATCAAGGATTTCAATCAAAAATTGTAGACTGAGTATTTCCTTGTTCATTTTTACCCTTAAAAAATATATCGTTTTTATTTTAGATAGCGTTCCCTATTCGTACCACACGTTTTGCTTCAGGTGCAATTCTCGCCCTTTGCTTTCACATACCTTTGTACCGGCTTTCACAATAAACGTCCGAGAACTCGTTCACTTTGCTAGCTTCTTTTAACATTAAGCAAATAAATAGGGAAGACAAAAAAAAACGATTCGATCTACTGTACAGGTTTTTAATCTATTTATTAGCAAAAGTTCTTTTTTATTGATTTTGCGTGTCTATTCTATACCGGTTTTATTCAAATCATTACTGTGCGTATCCGTGCATCCTCACCCTTTTCCCGCATTCATGCCTCTTTATTGCTTGTTTACCGAGCAAAGCCCTTCTTGAGTTGAGCACTTTTTTCTGTTTGAGTCTATACAAATTATCTACTAACGCGTGTTTGTGTTTACGCTTCTTCCTCCATACCTATACGCAGTTTCAGGTGACTATTGCTTGACACATGTCTAACCCTTTTTAAGTGGTTCTTTATTACCCTTCGTGGACTTTGGCTCAGCGCTCTTGCTACGTCCCAGAGGGAAAACCTTTATTTCTGGAAGACGCTTTTTTTGCACCCGTTTCATGATATCTGGTGTGCGCAGACTCGGTTCAGCGCCATAGTATCGTCGCTGGATATAGTTCCCGACGTTTGGGTTTACCCACGAGACACCATTCCAGACCTTATCCACCATCCCTGGCGATATCGACAGCAAAGCATTTGCGCTTATTTCTTTGTCCCGCGTCGCATCGGCTCCTACAGGAATCCCGTTCTGTGTGGATGAGGTTGGTGCGGCAGCCGCCCTAGTACTCCCGTCGATCGCGGTCGTGGCTGTTGTGAGCGTGCTGGCGTAGGGGGCTCCGCTTGGCGCGGGCGGTTGAAGGGCCCCGCCCACGCCCAACGCCGAAGGTGCGGCGGTGGCCAGCGCCGTTGATGCGGCCCCCAAAGACGTCGAGTACGGCAAAGTAAGCGGGGACGCAGCAACGGGTTGTAGAGGGACAGGGGCTGTGCCGCTCAGGGCCGCAGCGGCAGGAGAGGCGTCCTGATTCGGTGCGGTGGTTGGCGCAGATACCAAGGATGGCACGTCTTGCCCATTTGCGTTCATCGGCATTGCTATCGGCGGGATAGGCGGCAACGTCGCCTTTAGACGGTCCGCTTCACCTGGTATAAGAGCGTTTAGCTCGTTATACGCAATTCCTAGGAGATTTACTTGGTTCTTTAGGTCATTCTCAAGCTGAGCCATTTCGGCTTTTCGCTTCTTCAAATTTTCGGTTTCTTTAGCCGCACGCTCTTCGAGGATGGGAATTTGTTCTTGTAACCTTGCATACTGCTTCTGCAGCTCCGGGCCTTCAACCCATATTGCACTCGGCTGTCCTTGCACCGTGTCGTGTTCTTTACCACGTGCGTGTTCCTGAAGCTCTAAAATGTGGGCAGCTATGGAGTCACGGAATTCATGATACGGGGTTGATCCAGACAGGTACCACGTTCCTCCGTTGAAGTATTCGTAGTCGCGTGTCACGTGAATGTATTCGTCTTGGTACCAACATCGAATGAAGCCGCGGGAGTCCGCGGACCAAATCACAAAACGGCTCAGCTGAGCAGGGTAGGCAATCCCAGTGACTCGCTTTGTCGAATGCTCACCCACACGCGTTAGCAGCGTCGCGGTTTCGCTGCAAAAGACGGCGATCGTGCCGTCCGCGGCGCCCGAGTAGGTGCGCCCGCCGACCCGCTGGAGGGCGGTGACCGAGGCCTGGTGGGGCTTGAAGACGTCGAAGGCCTCGCAGGTATGGAGGCGCCAGCGGATGACCTGCCCGGTCGCGTCGCCGGACCACACGGCGTCTTGAACCCGGCATATCGCCGTGACGCCGCCGCCCGTGGCGTGGGCGTGGCCGGTGAGCAGGAGTCGCCCGCTGCCGACATCCCAGACCCGCACGGCGCCGTCCTCGGAGCCCGTCAGGAGCGCGTTGCCTTCTGCGCCCATGCACCACACCGCCCCACGCTGGCCCGGGGCGGCCGCGAAGGTGCGCTCGTAGCGCGGCCTCCCCGCGTGCCACTGCACGACACACTGGTCCGCGCCGCTGGAGTACACAAGGCCCCCAAACTCCGCAAAGCAAAGGACCTCACCGGTGTGCCGGTGTAGCGTGGCGAGCAGCTCGGTCGTCTTGGCGTGATGGACCTCGATCGTACCATCTGAGAGACCTAACCAAACATGCGGCTGTCCTGCACACGTCTGAAGGGCCAAAATCGCGGAGATCTGGAGTGTGGGGCGTTTGGTTTCGTGATTGCCAGTCAGTAAGCTTTGGTAGCTGTTCTCTGCTACGTGACCCCCCCCTGCCGCGGATGGAAGGAGCGGGTGAGCTCGGTCGGCACTACTAGACGGTGATTTCTCGGCCACCTTCGCCGCATCCTTCGGTTCAAGTCTTTTAACAACCTCCGCGGTTCGCACGTTGCGAACCTCGCACCGAACATCATCATACAAAATCCACATCAGATCATGCGACAGCGCCATGGCCTGGGGCACAGAAGCCACGTGGATCACCCTATCACTGACGATTAGATCACCTGCCGCGCGCATGCTCCTATTACGATCTACGCCGCCGAGCGGAGGTACCGCGCGTCGGGTAAGTTTTCCCTTTCGGCTAGGTGCAGTTGTCTTTCGGAGATGGGAAGGGGTATAATCTCGGCGTTTCGGAGAGGGCATCTGGTGATGATCGACGAGAATGGGCGTAATCTGACGCAGGCTCTCGCGCTGCCCGCCGTCTGACATGGTTCCCCTGTCAAGCACACTCATCTATTAAAGTCGGTGAAGCCAATGACGAATCGGATCCACACTTGATGGAACTCGTGATTTTTGGAGGAGTCCCAATGCGAATAACTATGACTTCTTTTTCTATGTGGATTATTCAAAAAAAAAAATGAGCATTTTTGTTCGAGTAACAATAGAGATAGTTCAACCAAAATAACATAGACTACACATTTACATACATGTTGATATGAACCCAACAAAATATTTTATATTTGCATTAATAGAGCGATACTATAGTCTAAATCAGCATTTGCTTTCTTGCTATTGAGTTTAATAAAGGATCGCTCATCAACTTCAAAGATTTTCAAAGTTATCTGCAGTATTCTATCCATGTTGTTGCCTCCAACGACGCACATGCACAGAGGCAAAACAAAATATATCTATCTACGAAAACGTTATACTGTATGGTGTATAATTTCCCTTTACAGGGATCTCAAAAGGAATCGCGGCGCTTTAGTGCTTTCACCACGATCGAGTCGTCCGAAGATTCTGGTTTGGGTGATTTCTACGAACCAGTGACGTTGAATATACTCTTCGATGGCGGTGTCCTAACAGGCACGATGGATGGGGGTGGCGGCGGCAGCACCCCGCTCAGCACCGGCTCGTAGCTCTTACTAAAGGAAACCTTCACAGCCGGCGTCGAGGCGGGCACCACCACTTCAACAGGACGCAGCGGCTGGACGACCGGTGCCGTCGTTTCCCCAGCAGCTGTGGTCGGAAACGAAGGTGAAGCCACCACAGAGGCCGTGGAGCCTGCGCGCGTTTTTGTGAGAGCTTCTGTCATTGCCTTCAAGTTACTTTGCACCACCTCTAGGGCTTTCCTTCGCTCTTGAATTTGGCTATCAAGATCGTTTTTTTCCTTTTCAAGCTGCAGGACACGCTGGCTCGCCTCTTTTGCTCTGGCATTTAAGATCCAGTAGTTAATGGCGGTGCTGCGCTTTTCCGGATCCGTAGAATCGATGTAGGCGCGGATGTCTTCCTCTGTGCCCTTGGAGAGGAGCACGCCCTGTGACAGCTCGTGATGAGCCTCGAGCAGCTTCTCATCAGCCTCTTGATAGGGCTTGTGTGTTGCATAGTACCAGCGCATGTCGTTGAGTCGCTCTTGGAATTTGTTCATGGGGATCGGTTCGTCATGGTGCCAACACCGGATGAGTTGATCCGATCCACAGCTCCAGACGTAGTGCCGATCCACTTCCACCGCACACCGCACCATTACAACCCATGAGCCACTCACGGAGTGATGGGTGAGACGTTCGAGAATCGTTCCGTCCTCGGCGTTGTACAAACCGATGGTCCCGTCTGCCGAACCTGAATATACACGTGAGCCGATTTTTTGAAGCGTCGTAATGCGTCCGTTGTGGGGGCGAAAGGTGGACATGACGGCACAACCTCGTACCTGCCAGATCACAAGCGTCCCGCTGTCGTCGCCAGACCACATCTTCACTCCTACACGACATATCGCCGACACACCACCGGTTGCGATATGAAATTTACCAACCTGCAGC
The DNA here is from genome assembly GCA_001766655.1 of Phytomonas francai. Lineage (NCBI taxonomy): Eukaryota > Euglenozoa > Kinetoplastea > Trypanosomatida > Trypanosomatidae > Phytomonas > Phytomonas francai. Next base: position 390,286 of record MJCC01000003.1, read on the forward strand.
GTCTCGCCCGACTCACGGTCCCACACCCTCACGCTGTGATCGTCGCTACCGCTCACCAACGCCGCCCCCTCCGCGTACAGGCATCGTACGTAGTTTGAGTGGCCTGTGAAAACGCGAAGCAGCTGTCCGCTGGAGACCCTCCACTGGGCGATCAGAAAGTCGCTCGAGCCGGAGTAGACGACGTCATCACAGCCCCTCCAGCCGCTCCCACAGCCCTCCAGGCAGTACACCCCAGACAGGTGCTTGTGCAGCTGCCGTAGCAGCGTGTAGGTTACCCCGTGGTAGACCTCAATCGTACCAGTGGAGAGCCCCAACCAGACCTGCGGATCCTCGTCCTCTGAGGCGTCGCGGCCGCTTTCTTGTAGAGGCGTGGACGACCCGGCGTACGCGCGGACCGCAAGAATACACCAGATTCGCGTGCTGCTCGACGGTCGTGGGGCGGGGGAAAAGGTGTGCTGCAGGATGCCCGTGTGGACCTCACGCACCTCCACCCCACCATTTGCCAAGGCGATCCACATGTTCGCGCCACTCACAGCCATGTGCACAACGCCATCACTTGATTCAAATGCTTGCGTGTGAGGGGTTATGGAGGAAAAGTATTCTCCTGTGTTAAAACAGGTTGCTGCCGTTGGGGTCGGGATTGCAGGCGGGCCAAAGTGTTCTAGTACGGAAGACATATGTGTAATGCGAAGAAAGCGAAGCAGTAAGCGCTTTCTCTTTCAATATGAATTCCCTTGTGTGGTTATGTAGCCTAGTTTAGCACTCGGTGCATAAAGATAATGCAAAGCGGATATGTTGGGCATTTTTTGCTACCACCTTGGCATTCTTCCCCTTTTCTCAGCTTATTAAAAACCATTGACTAGTGTTTGTTTATTTGGTATCCTTCTTCTTCTTCCTTATTATTCGCATCCTTCCCCCCCCCCCCCCCCCCCCCCCCCCCCCTCCTCTCTTGACACTGGATTCACACACTAAAATTTTTGCAAAGGGGCTACAGCACATTCTTTTATAATATTCACTCTTTTGTCCCTTTTCAATACCATGGGCTGCAATATCTATATATATCTATATATATATATATATATAGATATGATGTGTGTATATATCTAAACCATTTGGCACTTTGACAAAAACCGTTAAGTTTCAGTACACACACACGCATTTACAAAAGCCACACGCCATCCTGGCAAAAAACAACAACCAAGAAGCGCTTTACAGCGGACGGAGCTCGCTGCGTTCGTAGTATTGCGCGTTGTACCCAGACCCTGGCATCACCAAGCGCCCACTACGGTCGACGCGCGCGTACCCCTGCATCCACGCGGGGTCGTCGCGCGCCGTCTTTTCGTCCTCCACGACGATCAACATGCGGACCATATCCACCACGAGAAGCCCGACTCGTCCGTTCCGGCAGAGCTCCGGCGCGACGAAAAAGCGCGTGCCGGCGGTGAACACCGACGACGCCAAGCCCTCCCCCCTCCCCTTCCCCTCGAGCCAGGGGGTGTGGAAGAGCATAAAGTCGTCGAGGAGCCGCGAGCTGCCGAGGAGGGCCTCACAGAGCCGGAAGACCTCCCGCCCGTGGATCTCCAAAAGCACCCCTGTGAAGCGTCGTAGCATGGCGTTCACAGGGGGCGGGGGGAGCGTCGGGGAGGGGAGGCTGTGGGTCCGATGCCCCCCATTCCCCTCGTCCGCAGAGGACGATGCCGCGCTCGGGCCTCCCGCGAGTTGGGAAGGGAAGGAAAGAGAGGTCGAGGTCGTCGGGGTCGGGTTCGCGCGCGCCGCCGGAGGCCCGAGCCGGCGCCGCGCCGTCTGGCCGTTGTTGGCGAGCGCACGGTGGTGGTTGCCGAGGTGCAGCCGCCGCCGCCGCGCCCCTTTGAGGGTCTCCAACAGGGCGAGCTGAAAGAGCTCGTCCTCCTGCTCGGTGGTATCCACGAGCGGGATGAGGGATTGGGCGGTGGTACCGCTATTGATCATATCCACGAGGGTCATGATCTCGCTCGGCTTCAGGCACGGGCATCCTGTGGAGGCGCTCCCCCGCGGAGAGGGGGTGCCCGGCAGTCCACTCCATGAAAGTTGGGAGACGTCCCTGGAGGCGTTGCCTCGGCTACTTTTTCGAGGTGGCCGGACGAAAAGTAGCGGCGGCGGCGATAGGCCCCCCCCCGCTTCGGCCTCCGAACATGCCAAGGCGTAGCTTAGCATCGACTCTTCTTCCTCAAGCGAGGTTGGGGCCTCGAGGACGTAATGCGGCAGGTCCTCTCTCGCCGAATCCCCTTTCGGCTGTATCGACGGGCTGCTATACGCGGCACGGTCGGCCGTGTCGATCGTGGGGTCCTCGCCAGGGCGTATTGGACGCCATATCCGCAGCCTCTGGGTGGGGTCCTGGGCGCCGAGAAAAGGCCGCCCGACGGCCGGCAGCGCCCGCGGGGGGGTGTCGTTGGTCGCGCCGCCCGAGCGCGCGATGGGGGCCGCCGCGTCGCTTTCCGTGTTTTCCCGCCCCAGGTGCAGGGCCACGGTGAAGAAGCCCGTCGGGCCGTCCTCGAGGCTCTCGAGCTCGCGGAAGTGCCACTCCCGGTGCGCGTCGAGGGCGTAGAGCCGGCGCTCCTGCTTAAAGCGCTTGTAGCCGGTGCATTTCCCGTCAAACACGAACGCGGTCAGCAGCAGGGCCCCGCCGCGAAGGTCCATGATCGTGTGATGCCAGAAGGAAAGCTGCTGCTCCCAGATGCTGTCACGCCGCAGGATTTGATACCGGAGGGGGCGGCAAACCCCGGAAAGCTGGAGCAGCTCCGTGTAGGAGAGGAAAAAGGAAACGTACTCCCACAGGTCCATCGGCAGGCGCAAGGCGGGGACCTTGCCCAGGTCGCAGTTGTGCCGCGCCGCTAGCTGGGGTGAGGCATCGAACAAAGGCTCCTCTTTCGGCATCCAGAGAGCGCTCTCCACAGGGGCCAGGCCATTGCTGCTTAAAGGGGAAATATCGGAATTTGATAGTGAGACGTCGTTGCGGGGGCTGTTGCCCACGACAGGCGTCTTTGCCCCCTTGCCCTGGGCGCCAGGCTGCGATGCCGCACTGCCCATGACTAACCGAGCTGCCCATGTCGACATGATCGTTTGGCTTCTCTTACTACCTTCTATCTATACAAACGTGGGCAACCGGCGAGGGACCGACAACAGGCCGCTTCAAATGTAAAATCGAAGGTTTGAAAAAACAAGGAAGATGAAACCACACTTGGTAAACCGCAAACGCTAGAGAAATCAAGGGGGAAAGCAAAAATGGTAAGCAAACTCCCGGCAAAAGCGGTACCTGTAGCGACGGATTCACACGCACTCCCCTTCCCACTTCCTTTCCAACAAACTCAGAGCAGGGATGAAAAGGGAAAGATCATCCTTCGGAAGTACAATTTTGAGGTAAGGAGAAGAGAAAAGTGGGAATCTCAATCACGAAATGATATGCTTTAGCTAGTGTTTAGACTTTTACAGGATGCTTACCAGCCAATTGCCAAAGACTAAGCGGAGAAAAAACGCACCGGATGGGGACAAAGTATGCGAAAAGGAGTAGAAATCGAAAATTATTCCTGTTCACCATACATTTTTTTTCCTTCACAACCTTAAATGCGGTTCCACCCTGGTATGCCTGTGGGCGAATCCTTCGGCGCAAGCTGCCGACGCTTCAGCGACGACCTAGGGCGATATTTATTCGCAATTTGATGCCATTGATACCACAATTGCCTGTATACTCGTGGCCTAAACGCGGAGTTGATCTCCGTTGAGTGCAGACCGGCGGTGAAGGGCTGCGGAACGGATTCTTCTGAAAGTATATTCCTCCGACTATCCTCCTCGAGGAGCTCTTGCAGCTGCTCTGGAAGGAGTTCTTGATCTTTGCGGAGGTGGAGTGCGAGCAATGCCGCAGCCGCCTTTTTAGACGGATCCTTGCGCATCTCTTCAATTTCACTAGACGTCAGGCGACCCTTGAAGACGTCTGGTTCCCAGGCATTTTCATACCCTTTCACGCCGCGCTCCGCAGCCATGCGCAACAGCTCGCTTGCCTCACGGGGTCTCTTGTTTCGAATCAAACAGTCATGGAAAAATCGTACCATGGTGGGATGCATTTGTCGATTTTCTTTTACCATTTTATCCAATACCTTTAAAGCTTTTTCCCAATGATTGAATCCTGGTATTGTCATTGTTATGATAACGGAGTTGTGCATGGTGTCTGTGGAATCAAAGCCGTTTGCTTCGCACGCCTCGAGCGCATCTAACGCTACCCGCCAGTGCTGGAGCTTTTCGAGGCGGTGATTAAGTTTGAAGTCGAAGTTGTAGCCATGGTCCGCGTTGGCCATTCCATTCACAATGTAATAATAAGTTGCCCCATTTGGTTGCACATTGTCTTCCTGCATTGCCCGAATCACACGGACGATCTCGAGTGCACGCCCCCACATTGATTGGGAAAACAATATGGTATTGTAGTGCTCGAGTGTTAAACGATATCCAACCATACGGCCTTTGAAGGCGAACGTCATGGCCTTCTGCCATGACGTCGTGTTGGCCATGCGGCGCAGTACCCGCAAAAATTCTGTAGGATCACGCCTGGTCGGATCGGTCATTGTCTTTTCTCAGTTTTTTTTTTATTATAGTTATTATGATTATGGGAATTACTCTTTTGATTGCTTGGACTGATGCCGTTTCATAGAAGATGAACACTGAAACTCCCCCCGCTTCCCCCCCCAAAAAAGATTGTATAAATTTAAGAAAAAGAGGAAAATACGAGCGAAAAATAGACTCCTGACGTTCAGTGATCTCGCCAAAGACTTGAATCATGTTATACATATCCTATAGAAAAACCAAAAGGGATTGCTAGCCATCTTCGCGCTGCATAATGTGATTCTGACTGAGAGTCTACATCTCTTAGCAAGATTAACTGGTATTTCTTTTTCTTTTGCTTGAACTGTAACTATGCGAAAATCTAAAGGGAATGCCTCACACCACCTTTCTCCCCCCCCCCCCCGGAAAACAAAGACAAACGTCAAATACGATAGGGAGACCAAGATGCTTCAAATATAATGTAGAACCTGAGCACAATAGTCCCCCTATATGGGTATTTACAAAATAAGTTCTCAACTGCACCAAAGATTCCAATCGCTGATAAAAAAAATCATCTCAGTCAAGACGCATCTCCCTCCTCCTGTGATTCATGGTACATTTTCCTCGATTCTTCGTTCCGAATCCTTTTCTGCATGGATGGTATTTTATACAGCTCATACATACATATTTTCCTCTTTGTGGGGTATACTTGCCCCTTTAGAAGGACTCGATACAACTTCCCCTTTTCAAAGCCACAAGAAGATCTTTCAATGTGTTGTTTTCCGCACACATCTGCTCAACCTCCGCCGGGCTGAATCCTGCACCATTTCTTTTCTCGGCCGAAATGACATTCCCGATTTCGTGTAGAATCTCATGACAGGACTTATGACCTTCCTCTATGGATGAATTCTCGGTTGTGGTTTTGTTGTTATTGTTGACGTCACCATTACAGTCGCCGTCCAACTCAGCACGAAAGTAGTGCTTGATCATCTCGATCCCACACTCTACATTGAAGTTTCCCATATAGAGTTTCATCGTGATAATCCCTGGCTTCAACAAGGCAGGCGTCAGACAATCGACGTGGTTTGTCGTCAAAATCACAATGCGGCCCGGGGCGTCTAATATCCCACCAAATGCCTCCAAGAGCCCTTTCAGGCTCAATGGATCCTCCACCACACCTGCTAATAGTCTTTCGTATGTGTTCTCGCCGGGGATGACCACCTTTTCGATCTTTGGCTTCGCCTTGTGCTTGTCACCTGTTGTCTCCTCAGAGCCCTCCACGAGGGCGTTGTGATTGCGGATTTGCGTCTCCGTTTTCGCGTCCCTGTCGATGGTGGGGGGGTTCGGAGCCTTGCTCACCCCTTTTCTTTGCCTCTCCGTGCGCACGCTGTTGGCCTTTTCGGGGTTGCGAACGACCTCGGACGCCGCATCGATGTCTTCGAGCATATAGACGACCTTTTCAGGATTTACGGACTCCACGACGCCGTTGCGATTCATTGGGGTCTGATTTTTTCGATTCACCACGCAAAACCGTGCGTCGTGCATGAGGTTGAGCAGCTCATGGTTGGTTTTAATGTGGGAAAGGGGGATGGAGAGGATATGGCGATTGGTGTGCGCGGCGATGGCCTTAACCAGGCTCGTCTTTCCCGTACCAGGGGGGCCGTACAGGAGAAGAATCAGCTTATGAGGGAAGCCAGGCACGGCGAACTTTCCTGAGCGGGTCTCAAACTGATGAATGAGGTGAATAAGCCGTTCTTTTTCGGGAAAGAAGAGCGTATTAAAGGTTTTCTCTCGGGAGAGAGGGTAGCGCTGGCACCTGGTGGGCCCTACCACCATGTCGAGGTTCTCACCGTGCGTTTCCTTTTCTTGTAGGAGGGGCTGGAAGAGGTACCGTTCAGAATTCACCGTCCGTTTGATGCCATTCTTATAGATCTGAAACGCTCTCTGCGTGAACGACATCATGACGTCCTCGCGTGTGAAGGCGTTGGTCTTGGTCTCGAACAGCAAGGTGGTTTTTTTCTCTTTCTTGAGGTCCTTCTCGCGTGAGTTTGAGGCGCCGGCGGGCTCACCCCCCTGCAGGGAATTCGTATGGGTTTGTTCCCCGTTCTTTCCATTCTTTCGCTCATCTTCGAAGATGCGGAGTGTGAGGCCTGGGGCGAGCTCCACGGCCTTTTCGCTGCTTGGGATGGTGTGCAGAAAGTAGGTATGGCGGAGGGTCTCGGCGAGGGAGGCGTTGCGCGCCGTCTCGTTAGTCGCCGCGAGTCGGGTAAAGCGATAACTTCCAAACGGGTATGTCGGCCTCACGACGTTTCCGACGTAGTGCATGAGCGCCTCCTGAAGTACAGGGTTCTCGTTTAGATCCAGTGAGGCACCATGCGCGGTGTCGTGGCTGACGATCAGGGATGTCTTGGTCGTGCCATACAGACAACACTGGACGGCTCTTTGAATGGGAATAAGCACGTATCCGCGGAGGACTCTAAGAATCTCATTGCACACAAGGGGAATGAACATGGCAAGAAGAATGTCCAACAGGGTGCTCCCCGTATTAATCGAGGACATCAGGTAGAAGTTCAGAAGCGTCGTATACCCATCCATTTTTATTGATCTATTCCTTATTTTTAACCAGAAGATTTAAAAATCACTTTTGAGTAATTTTATAAAGAACTACCATCTGAAGTGTATAAGATGGAACACAGATGTGCTGAGCCCTTATTTAGTTTCTTTTGAATGAAGCAGACTTTCAAATTTTCCCACCCATTCAAATGACGATAACAATAAAACAATGCAAGGTAAAATAAACAGTTGAGCTTCCTTTTCGGTATTGCGGTACTTACTTTTTTTTTTTCAGTACTCTGTACCAGGGTCTCTCTCCCTATGTATAGCATTGGCATAACATTTTTTTTTTTGGAAAATTACTCCCTATTGAGGGAGAAAACAGTGCTACTTTACTTCAGTCCATATATAGTGGAAAAAGTAGTGGTTTTACATTTCTTTTCGGAATTTCTTTCTCTTGTATTGAAGATACTACAATTTCTTTGATGAAGCCTCCGAGGTGCCGTTCTAAGCATTGCTGCTGCCTAGGCATCCCATATACGATCGTAATTAGTCAATTTTTGCTTTTTTTTTGAATTGTATAAATAGAGGAGGTAAAACGACACGATAAGACTGGTAGACGCCGATACCAATTAATGAGAAAACGATGCAGAGAATACAACCTAAAGCATGGAAGCCAACAACCACATGATCTGTGTACCGTAGAGAAGGTACATAAAAAGGGGTGGATATTCTTTGTAGAGGACGTCTTCCGAAGCACGTATGTCTGAAAGTCGCGGATCGTTGTCTACGAGCTTTGACTTCTCGCCCGTCATCGAAGAGGGGGGATCCCGAACATGAGGGGCGTCCACTGCTTTGCAATCTTGTGGATCGCGTGCCCAGGGCACCACGGAGCGCCAGGTTCGACGTTCAGCGCCCTCCTGCGATCTCGCGAGAGTCCGCCGGGCGTGGCGGTCGATGATACCGTTCAGGAGGCTTCGCACCGCGGGGGTATCGTAGGGTCGTCCTCGCGGGGGGGGCGGCGGGGCCTCCCCGCACCACCACCTCCGCGGCATGTCCGCCAGGACATCCAGAAGATGCGCGTGCGCGGACGCGGACATGTGGGTCGCCAGGGGAACGAAAATAAGCTTCCCGGCGGCCTCGCAGGACTTCGGGCAGTCCGCAAAGTACACCACGTCCTGAACGCGATGAAGGCGATAGGCCTCCGCGGGGATGCGATCCCTCGCGACCGCGTCCGTTTCCCCGTTAGGGGTGGGGGGGTTTCGGTACGGAATCGCTCGCGCCTGGATCGCGGCAAAGCCCTCGAGATGCAGGCGCCGCACGACCTGCGCGGGGTCTTCCGCCCGCAGGACGATATCCGAGGCCGCGGCCTCCACGCACGCCTCGGGGTCGTCGGGCTCGCCCGCGGAGATCACCGTGATGTAGGATGGCAGGAAGAAGAGGAAGGACCACAGAGACAAGGCCTCCGCGTCGCGGCGTTGGGATTGCGCCGCCATCACCTTCGGAACCCAACCCGGGCGGTAGGGCTCGTGGTGCGCCTTGCCGCCGCTCCCCTTTAAGGGTTTCAGGATACCCTCGAACGACAGGCCAGGCGGCCATCGAATGCGGTATTTCGTAGGCCACGTCGGGGCTGTAAACAAGGATGGCAGGGTGGGGGGCCGCGGCTTCGTTTCTTTACGGGAGACAACAGCGTCGTACAAAACGTCGATTGCGCGTGCCCGCGCCGCCTCTACGGGGTTGTTTGACTTCTTCCCGCGTTCATCTCCCGAGTTCGGCCTTACCGCGCCGACGAGCCGGCGCGCAAGCCCTCCCACCATGAAGAAGGAGGTGATCACCGAGAGCATATAGCCGTAGTCGAGCCGATTCGACATCATCGACAGCCCCACACGCCGGAGCACCTCCTCGAGCTTTCGCGCGGCCCCGGCGTCGTTGTCGTCGTCGTCCGGCGGCGACTCCAGATTCGCGCGGATCGCCGCGGCGAGGTCGGGCCGCGCGGCGTACGCGACCGCCCCCCCGCGGAATCCCGGCCCGTCGAAGGAGGTCATGACCACGTCCGCATCCTCCGGGCTCGCCCGCATCGTTGGCAGGCGGACCTCGACGACGAGCGCCCCGCGGCGGCGCGCGAGGTCCGCGGCCTCGCGGGCGTTCGCAGGAAAGCGCCCCCGGCAGCCCGCGAGGACGACGACGACGGGGCCGCCGCCGCCGGTGAGGCGCCCGCGCAGGGACGCGAGGTCGACCGCCATCGTCCTCGGCTCCACGTCGTAGCCGCGGACGTCGAGGGCGAGCCCGGCGAGAAGCCCCGGGTGCCCGATGACGAGCCCGGGGACGAGCACCGCCGCCGCGCGCGCGCCGCGCAGGAGGGCGCCGAGGAGCGCCGCCGCGGACGGCGCGCGGAGGCCGCCGGCGGGAGGCCCCCCCCCGCGGGCCACCACCAGGGGGTACTGCCGGACCGCCGCGAGCGATGCTGCGTCGGCCATTAAACGGATCGGGGCTCTTTGTTCAAACCAATCCGACCCCCCCTCCTAAATAAAAATAATTGACGCGGTCCTATGCTATAGTTTTTTAGCGGATTCCTTGACCTCGAGGAGGGTTCCCTCGTGGTGGGTGTGGTCGGTACGTGAATGCAGGGGGGGGGAGGGAGGATGGAAATCGACGCGCAATGACATATTCAGGGTTTGGTTATTGATTACCGGGGAGTTGCTTACGCACACTACGCACCTTGGCATCATCCAACAGAGATAATGGCAAACGATTGCAAATATTTTTAAGCGCCTTGCTGGTAAACATAGAGATATTTTACATAGTACCGAATATACACTACTAGGAGGAAAGGTAGTAAAAATGACGTAAATCGTCAACGATGCAGTTTAGCAGTGGGTTCCTTCGCATTATTGCAATACCCAGTGCGATGCATGACCCATACCGCCCCACTACACCATAGACCTTACCCTTTCCCCCCCTCCCCCCCCAAAAAAGCAAAAGAACACGGGCGATGCTTGCCAGGGCGTCTAGGTCACTAAATAGCTACAGTACGGATACCATCGTATTTCTTTTTTTCGTATCATTATTCTATTCGGTATGTTCGCATGTTCCTCGAGTAGCATCCTCTTGAGTGCTGGGTTCATGCTACACACCCTTTCTTTCCAGAGAGGGTTTAAATTTGGCTACGCTTTTTCTCGGCCGAAGGGGCCGTGTTGACGCTAGATGGGGCTCCATTGGAGATGCGCTCGGTTTCCGCTTTTAGTTTTACGGATAGCTGCTGGTTCACCTTGCGCCAGTACGCCAGCTCTTGCTTCTGGGCTTTCTCTAGCGCCGTACGCGCATCATCGATCTTTCCGCCAATATTATCGCACGTCTTCAACCAGTCGTGCTTTCTGATCTCGAGTTCCCGAATCTCGCCTTTCAGCGCCTCGACCCGATCCAGCAGAGGCTGCACGGTCTCCTGGCGGGATTCGATCTGCTTCCGCGTGGAAAAGCAGCGCGCGCGCTCCACGAGCCGCCTGTGCACCTCCATCGTGTGGTCCGCCTCGTCTTTGATGCGCTTGAGCAGCACCCCGCGGCCGGCGTCCTCGAGCATGACCTGCCGGATCAGCTCACAGAAGACGTCGTCGTAGACCTCTCGGCGGATGGGGCAGATCCCGACGGGCCGGGCCTGGCGCTGCTCGAGCCGCGCGCAGAGCGCGTCGTGGAGCGCCGCGACGTCGGCCCGACTCGCGGGCGTCGTGGAGACGTACCGCAGGGTGATCCCCTCCCCCGCGGCCTCCCCCGCCGCCTCGCCCTCGCTCGCGTCCTCGCCGATCTCGCCCTCGCCCAGGCGCGGCGGGAAGACGACCCGCAGGAGCCGCACCCCATCCCGGAGGTCGCCGCGCATGAGCAGCGGCAGGACCCCCTCCACCGATCCCGCCGCCGGCGACGACGAAAGCGGCGAAAAAGGCGCGGGGGCGCGTCGGCCGGCGCGATTCGCCGCCCGCGGCCGCCTGCCGGGGGGGTCCGGGGCCGCGGCCTCG
>MJCC01000003.1:401464-489424 GCA_001766655.1 Phytomonas francai
CCGCCGCGCGGACGACGGCGCGCGCGATCTGCTTCGCGGCCGCGAGCCGGGCGGCCGGGATGGAGAGCGGGTCGTGGCCCCGCGCGGCGAGCGCGATTCCGCCCTCGCGGAGGGCCTCGAGGAGGGCCCCCTCGTCCTCCGGGAGGCGGGTCGCGTGGGGGGCCGGGGCGACGGGGATGGGGGGGTCGTACTTCAGCAAGGGGCTCAGAACCCTCGCGTCATGGGATGCTTCGACGTTCGACATGGCGGATGTCCCCGGTTTCCTTGGTGTTGTTGTTGCTCTCACGTTTCTTGAAGGGGTGGGGAAAATAAAGAATCATGAATAAGGGCAATTTTTACATTTTGGAGTGTTCATCTTTTTGTGTATGTGCGTGTGTGCGTGGTGCGCTCAGGTACCAGACACCCCTTCCGCCTCCCATTGGTTTCTCTTGTTGAGTTACAGGAAACCTAAAAAGAAATGCATCGCATGCGCGTCGCTTTTTAGGCAGTAATAGTGAACACGATTTAGTGTTATTTTGCAGGGCTGATATGCTTGTAGTGTGTATATCATTTCCGATAAGGTATACCCTTCTGTACACAAAATATATCTATCCCATTTATATACATTCAGGCTTCTAACTATAGAAGTGCGCCGACCAATCTTGATAGCTCTCGATAAGCTCAACACGATTAGCCGTGCCCATCAATGCACAAACGCACCCCCAAGGCAAACAAAAGGCGATGGTACACGGACTCGTTGCGCGTGTGGTTCCCGTTTCTGGACTTTTTATCACCCCTCCCCCCCCTTCCGCTTCATCATACCACAGGACGCAGGATACCGTACTGGTATGCCGGATCCAGTCGCGTTAGGCGTGTTTGCAGAATCCAGAGCTGGCGTAATTTGCGGGCCTTCTCCGCCGGCCAGCAGCGCTCGAGAAAGGTCTCCAACGTCATCGAGCCGTTCAAGACGAGATCCCCCAAGGAGGCGCCCAGGCTCACCAGCAGCGCCGCGGCGTCGACGTAGCCGTGCAGGATCGCGTACTCGAGCGCGGGGATCTCCGAGCTCGCGAAGGGCCCGCGCTCCCGCACCGTCGTCACGTGCTTCTCCACCACCACATACCGAATCGCGACGAAGTTGAGCTCTTTTTTTCTCTCCCTCTCCCCATCGTGGGCGTAGATCTTGTGCAGCGCGTGCGATTTCTTCGACGCAGAAACGGCCCGCGGTTTCGCAAAAAGAAGCTCGAAAAGGAGCTCCGGCGTGAAGATGTTTCGCGGCGTCATCGGCAGCGTCTTGATGGAGGACACCAGGCGCTGCGTCGCCCTCCGAAAGGGCTCGTTGTAGACGCTCGCCACGACCAACGTCGTCTCGATCATCTTTATGAGAAGCTCCTTGTTGGCGCCGTCCACCTCGGACAGCCCCAAGTTGCTCGCGGAGGCGAGCTCCGATTTCGATCCCAGGCTCGTGAGATTCGTCGAACCCGGCACCGAGGACTCCACGCGGTAATGCAGATTCTGGTGATGCGTGAGAAGCGAAAAGTTGACGTACTGCACATCCACCCCTTTGGAGCCTCGGAATCGGATCCCCGTCAGGTTCGCGAGCACGCTCTGTAGCCTGTCGATGCGATCCTGCAGCTTGGCCAATATCATCACCCCGCCAGCGCTACTGCACATCCGGATAAAGGAAAGGATTTTCTTTGGATACAACCCCGCCTTTAGACGGTGGTACAACTCATGGCAGAAGGTATTGACGAAGATGTCGACTTTGTGGGCTAACGCCAGGGACTTTTCCGCGCTGGCGTGGCTCCTCGTGATGGACAGAAATCCCTTCGTCTTGCACATCTCCAACGCCCAGTAGTAAAGCAGCTCATGGAGGGGACAGCGCTCATTCACGCCGAAGAGCTCGTAGAGCGGCGCGGCATCGCAGAACCCCTGGATCATCCGCGGATTCAGAAAGAGCGGGAGAAGGAGGAAAAGAAAACGCCACGTCCCCGAGCGCGCCTTCGTCAGCGGCAGGGAGGATCCCTGGCCGCTCTCGTGCTTTTTGATCTTCGCCTGGAGCAGCGCATTGAAAAAGACGAGGTGGTTCGTGAGCCCGCCGGGCGCCGCGGACTGCTTTAACGGATTCGTGACCGAGGTCAGGGTGCATTTGCTCGCGGAGGTGATCGTCGGCTTCGTCAGCGATGCGCGATGGACGACGGTCGCCGCGGCCTTCCCGGAGGTCGGGGTGCCCTCGCCGGAGGGCGTTCGCTCGGTAGAGTTCGGCGAGCCCGGCCGGAGCGGGAGCGGGTCCAGGGCGTCGTCGTCGGCGCCCTGCGGGTAGAGCGAGTTCATATCCCGCGGCATCGGCGTCTCGACGCACGCCAGGAGGAGCAGGACGAGGTCGCTTTGGTAGATCTTTTGGTAGCGCGGCGTCAGGAAGGGCTGCGGGGGGGGGATGGGGTCGTCCGCTGAGGGAAGATCCCGGGAGGTCAACGAGCGCCGGAGCAGCGACTTGGACTCCGCGAGGGGGCTCGTCAGCTCCGCCTGCGCGTCGTCCGCGTAGCGAGGCTCATCCCAGACCAGGCCGGGGTCGATGTAGGGGTGGAAACGTGAGGTGACGAGGCGGTCCACGACGCCGTCCTCGAGGCACGCACCCTCCATGAACTTCTCGAGATCCGCGGTGAGGGGGTAGGTGAGGGGTTTGCGGCCAAGCTGCTCGCGCGCTAGCCGACATCGGATTTCCACCAGCGTTGAAAAGAGCAGAGGCCCGGGCAGAAGCGCGGGCGGGAAGACGAGGTCCTTGCGAGAGGCGTGGGGTGCCTTTACGCTTGAAGTGGCCCCGGCGTCGGCGTTATGCCATAGCTGACGAATCTTCCGCTGTAGGCGCTGCCGCCACGCCGCCTCGGCGCGCTTTAATTCTCTCAACCGTGGACGATAGCGCTCCGCGCCCTCCATCTCCTCCTCCTCTTCTTCTTCCTCTTCCTCTTCTTCCTCGTCATTACCTTTGCCGAACTCGGCGGCGGCCCCATTTCTCCACATTCGCAAGGCTGCATCCTCGGACGGATTCCTGGAGCGAGGTTTCTGTGTTTTTGCCTGCTCCCCCCATTCATATAGCAGCCGCTCCGGGATGGAGACGAGCAGCCAGAGCGCAAGCCCCAAACTCTCAGGGGAGGTGAGCGAATTCAGCGAGATCGGCCGCGAGGGGATGATGTTTGCGTTCAGTAAAGCCCGCATGCTATCCATCGTCACCTTGCCCCGTGAGTTGGTGAGGTTATCCAGGTGCTTGAGCATCAGACTCGAGCCACCGGGCAGCAAGCGATAGCAGGATACCACATCCCCATCGGCATTGAACTTTTCACTTTGAAATATAACGCCTTCTTGAAAGAAGTAGTTGAAATCAAACCGCAGAGTGGGGAGCTTGTAGGGGAGCGGGGTCACGCTGTGCTGAACCCGCGCATTCATGAGGCCGGTGTAGATCGCGGTGAGAATCGGGAAGCCGGCATCCGCGTCCATCACCAGCCAGTGCTCAATGCACTCCAGCGATATGGTGCCGGTCCGCCTGTTCGCGTTGAGGTTTTGTAGAAAGCAGGTTTTTAGGAAAGAAGGGGCCTGAAGGGCAGCCAGCATCAATGCGTCTAGAACGATGACAGAATTGTAATCAAACGACGGAATGTCCTCCTCTTCGTCGTCTTCGTCGTCCTCCGCCTTACTTTCGTCAGGGCTCTGGTTCTTGTCCGCATTATCTTCCTCTTCTTCCTCTCGTTCATCATCTTCCAAGCCCTCCTCCTCTTCCCCATCGTCGGACTGCTCCTCATCCTCATCGTCTGACATTTTTTTTTTTTTGAGTTCCTTCCTTTTCCTTTGAAGCTTTTCTCGTGTACGGTGCTCCACAATTAGAGGATGAACATCCAACAGTTGCCATTCCTCGTTATTTTCCTCCCATACCACGTACAATTTGTAGTTCATATCAGGAAAGGCCACAACTTCTGGTTTTGGAAGGGCTGTAGAGGATACTGGGTTTGGTGGTTTTGCGTTACTCTGTGTCATAGCCAGACTGTTCGGTACGGCAAAGCCCTTACGTTGATTAGGTAATAAAGGAAGAATCGAGGTGAGATTCTCATCCGACGCTCCCGTCATGAGAGCGTTCGGCGGCGCGTACTCACTCGCCATCTGGTCATCTACCTTCAGACTTTTTTCATAAGATTTCGGCGACGAAAAAGGTAACTCTTCTCCCCCTTCCTGCTTCACCACCTCTTCTTCTTCCACCACCTCCACCTCCTCGAGTTCATCATCTGCATTGCCATGTTTGACGTCGCCAGCGTCTTTTGCCGTTTGCTCCTTGCTGCTGTCGCTGCTTCCGATAAAGGAGACCTTTCTATGATACAACACCTCAGTATCTGCGGATGGTTTTTGCCCTCTCACAAGAAGAATCGGCATCGAGAACGGGTTGTTTTTGAAATCGCTCGCTTGGCTCTCCGCTTCGTTCGCCCCCGTCGGCGTGGGGGGCCGGACCGCCCATCCAAACATCGCCTCGCAGACCAGCTCGAGGTAAAAGAGATCATTAGACAGCAAAAAGGGCAGCCAGTAGGGAAAGGAAAAGCCCGAGGTGCCCGGGACGCCATTGGAGGGGGCACCGCCGCCCTCGTGAGGATCCTCGTCGTTTTCCTCGTCCTCGCCTTTCGTGTGAGAAGAAAAGGTGTTTGGGCGGCCGCCGCCAGGGATACCCATCCCCTCGTCCTCGTCCTCGTCCTCGTCCTCCTCTTCCGACTCCTGTCCTTCACCGCGAAGGACCATCTCTGCCCTCAAAAACTTCATGATGGCATCCTTTTCGCCCTTCGCTTCGAGCTCTTGGAGCCGCAAATTCCGGATAGCTTGTCGCCTTCGTTCCTTGTAGCGCTTTTCAAAGGATTCAACCCCGCATTCACGGGGGTTTGAGAGCCGAACCACCACCGTTTGCTTCTCCGGGCCATGCCCCGGCAAGAGAATCTTCAACTCCTCCACTTCGTTCTTTTTCGGAGGGAGGGAGGCCTGTGCGAGGGAAAAGAAATCTTCGACGATTTTTTCGGATTCCTTCAGGGGATTGCTTTCATCGCTTTCCTTCTCGCTGCTGTCCTGATTGCTCACTTCCCCACTTCCTTTTTCCTCGTCAATGTTCAGTTCCCCTGACGCTTCGTCTTGTTCTTCAGATTCCTCTTCCTCTTCGGAAGTTTCGCGATCATACGTATCGTCGTCCTGCATGTTATTTCCAGAGAATGAATTCTTTGCTTATGTCAATCAGTATTATTATTTAGAGATAAGTTCAGAACAAATAGGTGTTCGTATTAAATTCCCACGTTTTTCGAAGGGTTTTTTTTTTTTTTAAAGAAGAGAGACAAACAAGTGAATAGTCAAAAAGGATGGCGAAGAAATGCAGCACCTGCGATATCGACCCATGTGTAAACACATGGACACTCACTAAGTTAAAATCGATACGATTGACTTGACCGATTTGCTATGGGTTTTACCAATATGAGAACGTTTTTATGTCAAGCGATACATGCTTCCTAAAAGCAAATACAATAAAATAAACTGAAACATAAAAAACAAATAAATAAATACTAGTGATTGATAATAATTACGTTTTATTGTGATAATACTCCTACTAGACTCTGCCTCATCGTTAAAATGGAATCGCAAATGATAATTCGAGTTTCGTCTCCTAAATACCCTAAGAAGTGGAATCCCCCTAGAAGATGATATCGTACGCTATACGTATATAGGTTTCAATCCAAATCTATGCATCCTTTTCTTATTTTCTCTTAAATAATAAAAAAACCCTTTCCCCCGGACCCCTTTCCCTGAAAAGTGCGCGAAAAAACAGCACCATCCTAGGCTTCGACAAACAGGGCCTCCATCCCAAGCAGGATGGAGATCAGGACGCCGTAGCGCACGATGATGTAGAGCGCCGGGTCCTGCACGTAGTCCCTGGCGGTGAGCTCGAGCACGTAGAAGACGTGCTTCCCGCCGACGACGACGACGTTGTAGGCGAGGAGGCCGAGCATCGCCGTCCCGAGCGGGCTGTAGAGCAGCGCCGACGGCGACCCGCAGGCCGTGAGGGCGCCGAGGTGGCCGGGGAGGTTGGCCGCCAGCCCCTGCCCGACGTAGCCCCGCCTCGAGACCCCCCCCGACGCCCCCCACGCCCTGGAGAGCAGCGGAAGACAACGACGACAGCGCATTCGATGCCGCGGTTATGTGTGACACAGGGCCTCTCGTGTTGGTGTTGACCCCCCTTTTTTTCCTTTCTTCCCACGGCGAATTACCTCCCCCCCCCTTCAAAGAGAAAAGAAAGAAAGCGGAATGCGGTGTAGGCTGTGACGTTTAAGCTTTTCTGTTACCGTGTATGGCTAACTATGCGACGTAAAATTTTAGGTAACAGGTCGGATAGGAGGAAAACGAACGAGAATAGGAAACATAGTAAATGTGCTCCACCTGCATGCATTTCTTTGTCAAAAACACAAACATTACATTTGGGTGAAAAAGGCTTTCCATTCAATTTAAAACTTTTGCATATATTTACGTTGCCCAATAACCAACCACCATTGTGCTGGGAAAAAAAATGGAGTAGTCGAGCATATTTATAAAAGCCTAACAAACCATTTGCAGTCCAAATACATATGGTAAACAGACAAAAACATTGATTTAATAAATCTAGCATATTATACCTAAATATGTACCAAAATAATAAAGAGGGAAACAACACTAAAAAATTTCAAGAAGATACACAATTAAATTAATGACTAAGCTGAACACTTCCGGGACGCATTTTTACCCACCTTTCATAATATATACATAACCATTGATACTGACTTACTATGATGGGTAGATTTTTTTTTTCTTTACAGCTCCCGCAATATTACATTACATTGAGAAACTGATTTATTCACTAATATTTCCAAGAAAAGGGGATTGATGAATTTAACAAGAGAGAAATGAAAACGTCCAGTTATAAGACTGAGGCTTTTTGGTACGATGCAGCTCAATGGATTTTATTTTCTCCAAATTTTATAAAATTTACTTTATTAATTTGTTACGATTGCTGGGTTTTAGAAACGAATTGAAGCTATAGAGTGCAGCTCGTGCTTTAGTATACGGAGAAAAATGAGACCAGGGTACGTGTATATTGCATCACGTCCCATTCTACTTGCTTATTTCGTAAGAGAAGGAGTCAAGTTAACAAACACACTTTTTTTTTTGCACACACACACACATAAAGAAGCAAAAGGAAAAATAATGAAATTATGCTCTTTTCTGCACTAAGGACTTTGATACAAACACAAGGAGATTGCTTTTTGTTCCTTTATGAAGGGTTTGTTGCACATTTTACGGCCAATTGACAGAGCATTATTGCTTGTGCTCGCTCGAGGCAATGGTTAAAGAAGGGGGGTAGGAACCTTTGTCATAAGAAAAATTAAACAAAACTGAAAATACTTCAAATTTTCACATCCATTCGTTTCTAGTCGATATATTAGCTCCTTTCTCTATCCCTATATATATATATAAATAAACATATATAGTATTGCAGATGTCATTATGCACAGCTATACATAAAAATTAAATCATTATCACCACAGTAAATGAAAAGAAACCTGTGGCAATATACATTTGTGTAGTGTACAGGAAGTAACTCTGAAGCAGAGGTGCAGTGATAAATAAATAAATATATATATATATTTGGATGAAGAAAGAAGGGAAAAACGAGTAATCTAATCGAAAAAGTCAAGCAAAATTCCCCCTAAGTTATTTTCACTTTTACAGGACTATCGGATTGAGTATAATGGTGTAAAATATAAATCAGTGCACTACTGTGTGGTAAAAAGGAGTTTGATTTTTCGTCTCTGAGGCATAAGGACATATATGCATAGGTATAAAAATCGAAGATATTGAAAGCCACGAAAGAAATCATTCGTGGAATATCCGCTGCGTGTTGTTTTAAAGAGAAAACATACAAAATTGTTCTCTATCATATTCTTAGTATTGACCCTTTCTCATTCCTTTCACTATTCTGATTTACATTAAATTCAAGTTCCTTGTTTGTACAGGCAGGGAAGTACAAGCCATAACAGCTGAACTAAAACGAATATTTATTGATATACATCTATTTTCCTTTTTTTCCTTTCCGTTAGATTAGATTCAGAAATGAATTAGATGGCAAAAATTCTTATACTGTCTACTTCGTTCTACTTAGTTACGGGTAACACCAACTATACCAGACTTTATGAAGAGGTAAGATAAGCTTCTTTTATTTTATTTACGTTTCTGCAATTGCATATAAATAAACAGACGTATTAATCTTAACCAATTCCAGTTTCCATCCTTTATTCGTCTCGTTTCTTTTTCGTTGAAAAAAAATTCGATGTATAGTGATCAACAGTAAAAGAAAAAAGGGAGAATTGGACTTTGAAGAGGTGGAGAAGGATAGGAAGAAAGGTCCTATAGATTGAAAATTTCTCCTCCAAATAACTTTATCATGAATGTCCATTTTGTTTTACCTTTTCTGATCCATATACTTCTTGAGTATCCCTGATCACATACTCCTATATGTATATATATATATATAATTCCTTTGTAATGCTTCTTAAAAACCACGTAATATACCTTTTTTGTTCATTCTTCCTGATACATATCAAATTTATACACGTAGTATATATATATTCACAGAAGTTCTTCTTCATTTTTACATCACACCTCACACATTAGTCAACATCTTCAGTAGTCAAAAAAAAACACGACAAAATACATAAAAATATAAAAACCAGTAGATAATAATGGGTAGGGGGATGGGAAACATTTTTACCTGTATTTTTAACTGATTTTTCTCATCTGAAAATAAAAGGTCATATTACACGGTGCACCATTTTATTGTTGAATTTTTCGTATTTATAAGCTCTTCAAACACAAATAAAATAAAGGCACCGTTCTCGATGATTTCAAACATCCTCCTTGTGTATACTTTACACGGACCCCAAGTTTAATGGTTAGTTTGTATTTTCCTTTATTCATTACCATTTGAGAAGCAAAAAAACAAATACATAAAGCCTTTCCACAGATCCAACATCGATTTCTGTTTGCTCACCGTACTCTGATTTTCCTTTCTGTTTCTTCTTCCTTCATCATCAAGAGGTGCTTCTCAGTAACCTGTAAAAGAGACACCGATGAGAAGGGGGTCGTAGTGGCAATGGTGCGCGTCTGTATTTGGAAAACTTTGGCTGATTAACTGGATTACGTGATCTTCGAGGATGACAATAGTAAAAATTAATTTAATCTTTACATACACCCCTACTTTACACTAAGTAAGCAAGCAAGGCAATATTAATAAACGAATAGGGAAGAAATCTTTTCAGATTTAGTATATCTTGTTCCACCTTCCCTTTTTTAAATTTCTCTGAGAGATCGTTTTTACGATGTACATAGCTTTCCCCCCTTTTCAATCTTTAGAATTAACCAGTTTCAGCCTCATCGTCAGGGGCCCTTACGAGGTTTCGCCGTGCGAGACGCTGAACAATAGGTCGACCGTAGTTGTACGTGCGAATGGGTAGGATGTAGCGCTCGATATTGTTCACCAGTTTCGTGAACTGGTCGATGTCGGATGCATCCAGCACCCGTTGGACGACGTAATTGGCGTACTGGTCATTCATCATCAGGCAAAGTACACTCGGCCGTTTGAGGCCGATGGTCTGCAGTTCCTCGATAACGCCTATGGCCGCATCCTTTTGCTCGCGGTTCTTTTCCTTAAGCGATTCCCGTGGCTTGTGCATTCTATTTGCGATGTTCCAGTTGTCGTTTGTGATGTTTGAGAAGACGTTTACAGATGCCACAGTGATGGTTTCCGAACGCGTAAACTTCACTACCTCCACCATTGGGGCGTTTGCCCCAACGATGGAGACGTCATTCGAGCACATTAAATCCACCAACTCCATTCTGTATGCCGGCTTGGAACGCGCGTAGAGTTTTTCCATCACATTCGAGGCGAACTTCTGTTTGCTCAGGGGAAAGAATTTCGGCTTTAGGGCATTGTAGATGCGCTCCACCTTCGATTCGTCCTCAGCGTTCTGTAGGAGATGCTGGATGACGTAGTTTCCGTACTGATCCTGCGCCAGCGCCTCCACGCCGTTCAGGAGCTCATTGAAGATGATATCTTCCTGATCTGGGCAGTGCTCCATAATGCACTGGATAACACGGCAGCCGTAGGCGTGCGTCGCCAGTTCCATCACCCGACCGGCGAAGGCGGAGATGATGAAGGCGCAACGCTCCGGGATCACCTCCACGCACTTCTGCACAACATGGTTACCGTTCTGATCTTGAATGCACTTCGCGACGTTGCCCTCAAGCTCGGAAAGGATGATACGAAGGCCTTCTTCGGGCATCACCTCAATGCACTTCTGGATAACGCGGCAGCCGTAGGTCTGCAGCGTCAGCTTCACCACGTGCCCGGCGAGACGATTGGCGGCGAAGATGAGCTGTTGAGGGTTGCCCTTCTCTAGCATCTTCTGTAGGACGTAGTTGCCAAAGATGTCCGTCACCAACTCCTGCGGGCTATCAAAGATTTCCTGGAAAAGAACGTCAAGTTCAGCGGGCGGTGCGGAATCCACGATGCCCTGGATGAACCGGCTGCCTTCCTGATCTTTTGCGAACTCCACGGCGTAGCCTTGGATATCACTCAGCTGCCACTGCCCGAAGTTCTTCATGTTTGTATCCGCCCGGAAGCGGCGGAGGAGCTCCGAGCCGTTCTGGTACCGCTGCCCGTTGCTGTTTTCGCCACGCGTGCGGTTGCTCTGGTTCCGCGTCCCCCATCGCGCGCCGCCATTCCGCCGGTTTCCGCCGTGGTGTTGGTTCCCGCCCCCCCCGCGCGGGCCGCCGACCGCGGCGCCGGCCGTCCCCTCCGCCCCCGCGCCGTCGCCGGACATCATCATCATCATGCCCTTGTTCGCGCCGTGCATGCTCATCCCGTTGAAGACCGCGTCCATGCTGCCCATGCCGCGCTCCAGCCCGTACATGTACGGGTCCATCCCGGAGGCGTCGTAGAAGACGCCCCCGGCGGTGTGCGAGGCGACCTGCTGGAGCCGGTAGCTCCCGTACGCGTTCATCGGCTCCTGGGTGTAGTACTGCTGCACGGCGATGCTGCGCGGGGCCGGGCGCGCGTTCGGGTTGGCCTGCGACCCCGCCCCCGTGTCAGCCTCCTCGTAGCCCCGCGCCATGCCGTTGTAGGCCTTCCCAGTGTTCTGCGCCGGCGACGGGTGCCCCTGTGAGGCCTCCTGCGACTGCTGTTGCTGTTGCTGTTGCTGAGGCTGCTGTTGCTGTTGCTGCGTCTGATGCTGCTGCTGCTGCTGCGCGGCCTGCTGCTGCGCGCCGGCGGTGTTCGGCAGCGGGAGCTTCCCGTGGGCGTAGGCGCGGAGGGTGCTGGGCGGCGCCATCGCGAGCGGGGTGGGCGCGTAGGCCGCGAAGAACTGCGTGCTCGGGCTGATCATGTTGTTCTCGTCGTTGATCAGCGTCAGCGCGTACGGGTTCATCACTGACTTGTCCTCGTGCGTCTCCTTGAGGGTCTGCTCGTTTAGCTCGAGCGGGATGCCCATCTTGAGGTTGCCGGGGCCGGAGGGGGGCTGCTGCGCGGCCTGCTGGGGGCTGCCCCCCGTCGCGAGCCGCGCGGCTCCCGCGCTCGTGGCGAGCCTCGCGTTGGGCGCGACGTGCATCTGGTTTGGTTGCGGCGGGCTATCCCAGTCGGTTTCTAGAACTTCAAACTCCTCTTGGGTCTCGATCGACGGCAGCGGCGGCGGCGCGCGGGGGTCGCGTGGGACCTTACTGTGATACCAGTAGTAATACTCCTGCGAGCGACGCATCTCCGGTGTCGGATCGAGATTGCGATTGAGGTAGAGCTCGAAATCCATTGGAGTGTAGCGGGCGGCCGAAGGCGGGTACATGTTCGCGCCCTGTAGGTGCTGCTGTAGCGTAGGGACGCCACCGAAGATGCCCTGTTGGGCGCCCCCCATTCCCATCGCGTACTGGACGTTTTGAGGTCGTTGTAAATTGGGATAGCTGAGCATCACTGGCTTGCCACCCATGGACTGGGGAACACCACCACCCGTGGCGTGGGTATTCAAAGTCTGCATCGCGTGGTCCCCCTCTAGCTTCTGCTGCTCAAGCTGAGCTTCTCGCTTGACTGTCTGCATTTCTTTCTTTTTCTTTACCTTGAAATTGAAAAAGGAAAACTGTTATTTGATGACGGTAACCTATTCTGTAATAGTAGCAGCTATAAGGGGGAAAAATAAAATCAATAAAAACGAGGGATGCACGAAAAGGATATCCTTTGCTTCAAATCTAAGGGAGCGGGTAATTTCTTCTCCAAGCTTTTCTTTTTCTTCTCCTTTTTTTATGCAACCAAAAATGTCGAAATCCCCTTGATGCGATGTATTTTGTTTTCTCACTTGAAAGTGCTTACTGTTATCCTTCTTTTTATTATTTGCCTAAAAATTCTATTTAGTGGAATAGGTTTTACAAATATTGCTCTTGTTTGTTAGTCAGAAGGATAAAAAAAGATCTATAAAAGTTTCTCAAAATGGGCACATAATAAACATTACAAAACCACCACAGCATGAATGGATATAGCCCAGTCCGTTGGTTTTTGTATTTTTATCGCATTGCCACTTTTTTTACGACTAAAACTACTAAAAAGAACACAAAACATTTTTTTATTATTCATATAATATATATATATATATATATATATATATAACTTGGATAGGAGAATGCTCAACCTCCTTGCGTGCCGACTTAACCGATATGAAGTTAATGATATAGCAGTAATAAAGCGCAATAAATCTAAAAAGATGCTTTCGTTATATATTTAGCTATCTCCTCGACTTGAGGGCCTTTAAACGATCCCAGAGCTTTTCTTCCTGATCCCTTTCTTTATCGCGGTACAATTGACTCAATCGAGCCTGTTCTTTTGCCATTTGTAGGACTTCATCGTGCTCCGCTTCCTCGGTGAGGTTGACGTTCTGGGGGCGCGTCATTCTTTTATACTGAGAGCTGTTTTGGTGCAGCAGCTGTCTTTGAACGTCAGGGCCACCAAGAAAGTCGAGTGGAATTATTTTTTGACTGGAAAAGCCCACCGAGGATATGCTGGAGCTTTTGCACAAAATCTGCGGCCCCATTTGTGTGCCAATGACAGTCCCACCAGGAAACTTAGGTGATAGCTTTCCTGAGCTCATACCCGGATGGTTCACGTTTTTGGGCGATTCTTCTTCAATGGCCTTCTTAGCACGATCCACACGTTCTTGATACTCTTTATCAGCGAGCTCTTTCTTGAGCAACTGGATCTTTTCCAAGGACGAGGCATTTTCGGCCTGAAGAAGGTCAATTTCCTTCTTTTGGCTTGCAATCATTTCTCTCTGGGCTTCACACTCTTTCTTGAATGGTTGAAGGGCGCGATACTGCTCTAACAGATGAGAGTAGCCTTCTTTTTGTTTTGCTAGTTCCTTTTTAAGAATAAACACACACCCAATAAGGAATTCTTTCGAAGATTTTTGAAATTTGGAATCATTGTCCTCGTCGGTGCGATCAACGCCTGATCCCGCGTCGTCATCTTGGGGTGCAGGACTATTTGATCTACTTCTTAGCTCTTTCCCTTGTGTTTTTAAAACAGTGCCAGAATTGGTGTGTGTGACTTTGGATTCTTCTTTATACTGTTGAGACTGATTCGCATCTTTATCGGGCTTCTGCTGCGGCTTTCCATTCTTTTCATGAGATGCCGAAAGGCTGCTTAAAGCCTCTGCAACGTGTTCATGTTTTGCGTTGTCGGCACGCACTGAGGGCTGATCCGCCATTGAGTAATAAGACCAGGTTTAACACTTAACCAAAAATACAATGCAAGTGGACTTGTTTTTATTTCCTTTTTTATCTTTCCCTATAGCAATCTCTCCCCCCTCCCTTCTCCAAATAGGATAGGCTATGTAAATAATTTTATAAATTTAAAAAAATGGTATGAAAAGAAAACCGAGTATTTAATACTATTAGACAGCTTTAATACACTATGACTTAGCTCTATCCTTGATCTTTAAGGAAGCGATAATTAATAAACGTATTCTGTCAGAAGGGCAGAGAGAAAACAAATCGTGCTACCATCACTCTCCAGCACACATCCCAGTTGCCCATTCTGGAAAATTATCGGCGCATTAGTCCGGGATCAAATTTGCCCTTGAAATTTTCCAAAAGGAAAACACGAGTGAACAATAAATATAAGACTCAAGTTCCCGGAATTTCGCTTTCGGTACCTCACATGTGATTACATCTTTATTTCTCTTTTTTTTTCATGGGCAACAGAAAATACACATTAAATCCATTTCCAATAACGCAACAATGAAGCAATAAATGTGTCGAAACGTCTAAAAAATAAAAAACATCATTACAAAGAGCATCACATCTATAACATTTTTGCAATTCACATGTAAATAAGATAACAACAGCAGTAAAAGGTGGCGAAGTGTATTCGACTCATTCTTTTTTTCCTGACAGTACAAGGTTGTGGTAATACCCATCAAAAATGTCCCTTCAAACGAGAAAGAACCCCTAAATCAATGCAATCAAACATACTAAAACAGACAAGTAACAAAAGGTATATATCTATATCTATATCTATATATATATATATATACCCCCGCAAAAAAAAAAGAAATAGGCATGACAGCTCAATCGATACCAAACACTTAATTATATTTCCTCCCCTCTCGCCCCACTTTCCCGCCTAGCTTCTGGAGGACCCGCCTGTACATTGGGTTCGCGAGGCGGTCTGCTCTTCCTGCGCGGAGTTTGCCCCGACCCCTCTCGTGGATGCGCCGCTGGCGACGACGCCGCGCAAATGCACCGGGGGCAGCCGCGAGCCCCGCCGGGGGGCGACCTGGATTGCACGGAACCCGCCCTCCCCGCCGGGGTCCCTCTCGGGCTCCGCCTTGGCGCTGGCAGGGGGGTCCTGGCGGGGCGGGGGGCTCCCCAGACCGGCCTCGGCGCCCGCGGGGGTCGCGGGGGTGTAGCGCCGCCGCTGCGCGCCCGTCCCGTGGCCGCCGCCGGGCCTCTCCGGCGCCGTGGGGCTCTGCGCGGGGGCCTCCGCGTTGGCCCCTCCTCCCCCTTCCTCCTCTGCCTCCGCCTCCTCTCCCCCCTCCCGTGTGTCCCCGTCGTCGCGGGCGCGGAGCTGCTTCTCGAGCTGCCGCCGCCGCGCGTTCAGGCGATCCTGGATCATCTGAATCCCGAGGTGGGTCTTCATCACGCGGATCTGCTCGCGCTGCGACTCGATCGTCTTGCTCTGCTCGGAGAGCAGCATGTTCTCGACGAGCATCTGCTGCCGGAGCGTGTTCAGCTGGCTGCGGTGGCTGCTCAGCAGGTCGTCCTGCTGCTTCACCTGCTTCGTCTGCATGTCGAGCTGCATGCGCTGCGTCGTGATGATGTGCTGCATCGTCAGGAGCTTGTCCTCGTAGGTCGACATGCGCGATTTCTGGCTCTGCAGCAGGGCGCCCTGGACGTCGTTCTGCTCCTTGTGCTTGCGCAGGAGGTTGTTGTAGAGCTCGGACTGCGTGCGCAGCGCGGTGAGGCGGCCGTAGAGACTTTGCAGCTCTTCGGCCTCGGGAAATAGACCGCGAAAGGTCTCCAGGTTTTGCGACTTGGCGTAGCGCGCTTGAAAATCGCGAAGCCCCCAGGGTTGCTGGATGATGCGCTTGAGCTCGAGCCCGATGAAGCGGTCGGGGAAGCCGGATTTTTTACCATCCGAGACGTTTTCCTCGTTCTCGTTTTTGCAGTGGGTGGCGGTCGATAGGGGCTCCTTCGTTGAGGACAGCTCCGCCCCGGTGCGGAGACCCGCCCTGTGCTCTTCGCCCTCTTCTTCGTCGTCGTCGTTGTCGGACGTTCTCTGCGTCGCTTCTGCGGCGGCGGCGTCCATCTCGGGGGTTCCCCAGCGCTGGAATAAAAAACCAAGCGGCATATGGCAGTCCGGGCACTCGACCCGATGGATATAGCGAAAGCGTTTAAACCACGTCGCCCACGCGGCCGATGTGGTTCGCCTCCGCACCGTAACGAAGGCTTCGTCGAGGGTGAAGTTCCCCGTGCCCTCCCAGCGCGTCGGCGGCGGCGGCACCGCGATCGCGTCGAGAATCGCCTGCGGAAGCTGCGGCGGGCTATGCCCCGCGTTCGATTCACGGCGATCGCCGGGCTCGAGGGCCTGCTGCGGCTCCTCCGGCAAGCCCGAATTCTCCTCCTCGCACGCGCGGGACGAGGGCGTTCGCTTTCGCGGCCTTGACTCCCCCCCGCCGGGGCTCACCCAGGCGCTGCGGTCCTTCGTCGAGAGCGCGACCCCAAGGCCGAGGACGTGCGCGTCCAAACACGCGAAGTCCACGCGCAGCTCGGAGGTCGCGCCATAGCAGCGGAGCGGGTGAATATCACTACGCATGAGGGGGGCCTCGTCGCGGCCGACGGGGGTCGCGGGCCCCCCCGACGCCGACGGGCGCCGCCCGCCGGCTCCATCCCCGCCTTTCTCGCCCTCCCCGGGCGGGTGAAGGCGCGCCATCACGGCGTTCTCCTGCTCCTGCGCGTGCGCGTGGGACTCCACGATGGAGTCGAGCGCGAGAAGCCGCGCCGCGGGCGCGAGTGGGATGTCGAGAATCTTGGCCGAAATAGACAACGACGTGAGGACGGTCTCGTCCGCGGTATAGCAGGGCACCCCGCCGCGCCGCGGCGGGGTCTCGCCCGAGGTCTCCTCGTCCTTTCCCAGGTATGTTCCCTTTTCGCTTTCCCCGCCCTCTTTCTCTTCCTCCTCGGCCTCCTCAAGGTCGAGAAGGCAGTCAAGGTCGTACCGAAAGGCGTGCGCCGTCGTCCCCCCGTCAACGGGATCGAAGAGGATGCTCTCCGAGGTGCAGATGGGGTACTTACAGCGCGCACACGCAAAGCACATCGGGGCGTACTTGGATGCGGGATCGGGGTGATCGGTTGCGGAAGCCGAAATTGTCTCCGGGAAGTCCATCGCAGATTCGGTCATGCTTCCAGCTCAATAAGAAAAAAAAAAAAGAAGAGAACTAAATAAATGCAACTAGAAAACGGAAAGAATACGGATAGTTAGGTCTACTAATCTTCCTTCTTTCTTTTACATATACGAACTATATGTGCATGAAAAGAGCCAATTTTGTTGAATACGCGCATACACAAGAAGGAGAATTTTGCATGTGGGGAAGAAAATGAATAGAACGTGCCTCAATCGCGACCGAAATATTCCCATTCCGCCTAGTTTTGTTCGACATTTTCTATCTGATGAATATGCACGTACCCAGAAGTATAGGCATATTTGTGCTTACCAAGCAATATTTTTTTTTTGGTCTCTACCCTCTTAATAAAGATAAAAGAACTAAGCGTTTGTTTCATTCAGGAAGGTCGTCTTACTTTATTTTTATGTGTGTTTACCGCCACGCCTTTTAAGCATCACTTCATCATCTATCATCGCGCAAGTCGTTTTGTCGTCTCGAAGTTTACACTCCCAGAACGTGGTACCATTCTGAATAGGATGCGATACTATGCGCCACTTATTACACAAATCGCACTGAACCCAATAAATGACCTCGCTCTCGGTGGCTTGTTTTCGAGGTCGACCTCTCTTCCGCGGTACAGGCTGCGCCGTATCCTCCACTTTCGAACGCGTCGGGATCTTATACGATAGCGAAGAGCTCGATTCATCTCGAGGGGAAGGGGCCGCGGCATCGCCCGGGCTCTGCGTTTCTCCGAGATCACGGCCGTCGAGCTTCTCCTCCTTGACAAGCGACGTTTTGGGGAATGACTTCCGACGCCTAGACGGCAACTCCGCGGGGGCGGTGATGCTGCCATTTGGCGGCCCCACAGGTTGAGGAGCGGTCACCGGTTCATGGGGTTCGTCCATTTCTTTACGCCGCCTTATGCCGGGCGCATTTTCGCCGAGCTCGACCACCCTTCGCCGCTTTTCGGGGTGCGCGTTAGGGGGGGCGGGGGTGGCTTCCCCCTGCTCTAAGGCAGGGTTTATCGCGACCTTTTTCGTCAAATGCCCCCTTTTTACAAGCACTGAGGGTTTCTTGATATCGCGCTCCACGTCGGCGACGTTCTCCTCCTCCGCCTTCGTTGGCTCTTCTTGGAAGCAGGCCTTCAAGACGTCGTCGCGCTTCGCGCGAATCTCCTGAGGGATGGCCATGATTTGCTTGGAAAACGACCCCAGCGTACGCTTCCGCATGCGCGCGGAGAGGTCCCTGAGCATGGGAAGCGCACCTTCAATCAAGGATCGGTCGGGGTTGCCGCTATAGGTGTGGGATTTTGTTCGTTTCTGGCTCGCGGAGGCCGACTTCGCCGGGGGCTCGCGCGCGCGCTCGAGCAAGGCCAGGACCCGCCGCCCCACCTCCGCGCGGAGCTCCTGCACGAGCGGCTCGTCGTCGATCCCGGGGAGGGCACCCCCCCCCTCGCCTTCCCGCCGCTTTCCTCTCGCGTTTGCCTTCGCGTTTTCGTCCCCGCGCGCGGGCTGGGCGAGGGCGGGCGGGGTGGAATCGGGCCCGCCGCCGAGAGGCCGCGCGCACCGCCGGCGAAGGGCCGCCGGCAGCGCCGACGACGCGAGGGCCGCGCGGCGAAGGTCGGCCACCGTCAAATCCGCCGTGCACGCGATCAGCCCGTCCACCTCGGCCACCCGGCAGGACCCGACCGAGCGCGATAACGCGCAGATGAAAGGCGCGCCGCCCGGGAAAGGCTGGGCCACCCGGCGAAGCTTCCCGCAGTTCTCACAAACCACCCAGCAAAAGGCCGAAAGCGCCACGCCCTCCCCTTCCCCTTCCCCTTCGCCGTAAAATGGATGCGAGGAGAAGCGATCCTTTAGAAGGTGCCGCATCGCGGTTCGCACCCAGGCGTTGCGCAGGCTCTCGAGGCCGTAGGGGCTTACCTTGCCGAGCCCCTTCGCCGCCTTCGCTTCTTCCTGAAGGAGAAGCGCGTGGATGTCGTCCGAGTCGTCGTCGTGGGTTTCGTTGTGATGCTCCGCATTGTTGGCGAAGGATTTTAATCCCGTGGGGCCCTGCGATGGCAGGTGCTGCTTTCGACGCCGCTCGCGCTCGGCGAGGAGGCGACCGCTCCAGCGAAAGTTCAGTTCACGTGCAAGCTCCGCGTTCAGAGCGTCTTGATGCCCGCGCAAGGCATGCAAAGGCATCGTAGAAGAGCTAGAAAGCATCGTTTTCCCATTTTCCTCCTCCTCCACCTCTTCTGAGGGTCGCATCGAAGTCGTTTTTGGCTCACCAGACCCCTGAAATGTGGAAGAAAGCGTTGTTTTGTAAAGCATGCCCAGCCAGGTTTGGCGGAGATCGCTTAGCAGATCCGCCTTCTGGCAGTACAACCAATCGCAGGTAAAACAGAGCGGATTAGGAATAAATAGCTGCTGCTCGAATGATGAAGAGGAAGAAGGAACAGGAAGGGGGTTTCCTATTCCACCCTTTGTGGGAAGGGAATGCATCGTATTCTGCATTAGGCGTGTTAGAAGCCTCCGCTCCGCGCGATCGGGATCGGTGCCGCCAGACCTGCCACTATTATGAAGATTATTCTTTACACTCGAGGAGTCCTCTGAGTTAAATGGCTGCGTAGAAGGAAGGGGGTTATTATTAGTATTATTATGATTACTATTGTTGTGCATGTGCTCGCGCAGTCGTGGGGAATGCCATTTCACCTCTGCGCCCGTTTCGGATTTCTCGCCGGCTTCCCCCACGAGCGATTTTCGCTTCGTGCACAGCGCCATCTCCCGTGAAGTGCTCCCTTCTCCAATAGTCGACGAAGCGCAGGATGTGAAGATCCCTTCTTCCGCCACCTCGGCATCTAAAACCTCATCGGGGATGTCTGAAAGAACCTCTACGGCAACCCACCGTCGACATCGTGTACACTCGAGAAATAAACTCTGAAAGACAGTAGGGAAACGATGTCGGAGACGATATAAGGTGTCCGGAAGTGGTATATAGCGTGGAACGCGGCGGCTATTGCGATTATTCGTATCGCTATTACTCTCCCGACTTAGGCTGTTACCGGCGGCATTCCCAGTCGTGTGCAGATGACTTCGAGAGAGGGCGTTCGCACCTTTGCCGTACGACATACGGGGAGGAATATAGTCAATCAGTTTTTCTATATCCCTTCCCCCAATAGATTTCTCTATTCTTTTTCTTTCTATTCCGGACGTCAAAATTGGATGTTAATATCCGTGGGGAAAGAATATGAAATAATCGTGTGAAGGATATATAATAATTCTATATGCATTTGCTCCTTCGCACATCCTTTCTTTTGTTATAAGACAAGGAGAGACTGGGTCTAATAATATTATTATTTTCTTATTTTTGAAATTTTTCTATTAACACTTTCGACTTTTTCTCCTTCTTCCCAAATACAATTCTTTGAGATTTAGAGAGTCTGCCTCAGTAGTGTGTCCTCTTTAGTATTTTTTTTTCTAAATTCAATCCTGCAGCATAAAAATTCCCTAAACGAGGAGCATGATCACTATCAAGCCTCAAGTTCCGTAATTTATATAAGCATACCGATCGTATCGAGGTGGAAATAATCGAGGAAACTATACTTTCATCTCCAAACCCATTACATACATTCCAACATACATACTAGCCCAACCTGTTTAGTCCTACAACACAAAAACCCATTTAAATAGATTCTTCTAGGCGACAATAAGCTTTTAAACCTTTGCATTGTGCTTTGAAGTGGCTAAGATATTATTAGATGAATTCACCAGAACGAAGACCTTATTTTAATTTATTGTGCATTTTATAGAATGCTACATAATATAAACTGCAAGACTTTCCGCTTTTGGTTGATTGTTTGATTAGAAAATAATTATGCCGTATCCCCCCTCCAAAAAGAAAAAAAAGCATTCGTTAAAATTTTGAGAATGGATAGCGTTATGTAGGAAAAAACAAGAACACCAAAAGTGTGAATAATAAAAATTCAATCAAACGGCTACACCAATCAAAGAATGTAAAATTGTCAAACAAAATAGGTAAACCCATTTAAAGCAACTATACCAATTACGACACACCACACTTCCAGGAAAATATGCATGCGCTACCCTCATGTCCACATATGGGAATGCATCGAAGCTAAACAACACATCTGCCAAAAAGGAGGAAAATCCGTGCGAGGGGTTGCTTCCTTTTTATTTTTCACCTTGCTAGGAATCCTCCCCGGCGTCCTCCCCGCCGGTCTTCTCTTCCCGCTCGAGCGGGGGTATGTCAAACTCTCGGAAGAACGCGTTGATGGTTTTCACCAGACGTGCGTAGGCCTGATCGACCTCGTCGTTGACAATCACCGCGTTGAAGAAGTTGGGGTTGGCCTCGAGGAAGTCGAGCTCGGTTTGCGCGGTCGCGAGGCGTCGCTTGAGCAGGACCGGGTCCTCGGTTCCGCGCGCACGCAGCCGCTCCTGCAGCTCCGCCAGCGGCGCGATGAGGAAGAGGAAGCGGGCGGTGAGGCCGTCGTCGACCCCCTCGAGCGCGCGCACCGCGGCCGCGCCCTGGACGTCGATCTCGAGCAGGCAAACGCGCCCGGTCTCGCGGACCCGGCGGACGGCCGCCGCCGAGGTCCCGTAGAGCTCCCCGTGCACGTTCGCGGACTCAAGCAGCTCGCCGCGGGCCACCATCGCGGTCATCGTCTCGCGGTCGACGAAGTGGTACTCGCAGCCGTCGCGCTCGCCGGGCCGCGGGGCCCGCGTCGTGTGCGAGACGGCGACGGCGACGCGCCCGCCGTAGTCGCGGCGCAGGCGCCCCAGCAGCGTCCCCTTCCCCACCCCCGACGGCCCGCACACGACAATCGCGTCCAGCCTCGGCCTACTCGTCATCCCCACGCGCGCGGCCTGTCCTCGGCTCACCTGCTCACAAGACGACGGCGGCGGGTTGCGTGGCGCAATAACGACGGTGGCCCGAACCTCTCTCTCAGAGGCTCTCTCGTCTTAACGCTGCGGCGAACTCGGGTGCGTGCGGATGCGGGTGTGCGTGTGCGCGATGTGACGGGGACACCGTGCGCGATGTGACGGATGTGTGTGTGTGTGTGTGTGTGTGCTGGAGAACGATGCGTGCGCTTTGCGATAAAGTAAGAACACGAATAAAAATAATAATAGGAAACTCTTTTTGCTTGCCTCGAGAAAGTGTGGATGAAGTGGAGTTTATATACAGGCTTTACAATTCGGGTGCGTTCGACCTACGTACATCAAGTTTTTTTTTTTTTTAGAATGGGTTAAGTCGTTCACGCATGAATGTGCCTTGTGAAAATACCCCCCTTTTCCCTCTTTCTTCCATCTAACTTCTTTTCCCTCAACAAAACCTCTTTCATCGGGAACGAAGTTCCATACACGCCTCGTGTAGCCGATTCAGTTCCCCTTGCACATCGATCACAGAGCCTGTGAGTCGCTTGATCACACGCTCCAACCCGCCAAGCAGTCCCACCTGCTCCTCAAGAAGATTCTGTAGAGTCCTTTTCAACGCGCAAAACGCCTTGGCAGGGCGCCTCCGCGCCTGCACAGCAATCGTGAGCTCAAAAGGAAACCCCCACGGCGGCGGAGTGCCTTTCTGAACAAATGGGCGGAGGCAGTATCCAGGAAGCACCATACTCCTCCTCTGTAGTACCCTGTCCTCGTCTGTCGTTGTTTGGTCCTCCACCTTTTCTCCCTTCTCGTTGCCGTCTTTCACGCGGATCTCTTTATCAACCTCCTCCATCCACTCCAAACACACGCGTAGTGCATTTTCCAAATTGGAGTTCTTGCTTCCATTACTGTTGGGATCATCGCTGATGGCGTTATTGTAAACGTCTCGCTCAAAATATGAGCGGAGCTCGTGAATCGTAGAGGAGGAGGCTTTTCCTAGGATCTCCCGCCAAAAGCGCACTACCGGCAGTGTGGGATGCCAAATTCGAACCACATCCTGCCTCTCGATAGTCAACACCTTCGCGAGAACTCCCCGAATCCCCTCCCGCAAAGTTTCTACCAAAGAAGAAGAGTTATTATCCTCTCCTCCTCCCCCTGTTCCGCCCTCTTTTTCCCTCACGGGGGGGGATTCCTTCTACACGAATATCATACTCTAAGCTCCTGCTCAAATCCCCTGTCGTGGAAACGCGGAACAAGGGCGGCGGCTTGGGCCGCCCTAATGACTTTGCGCTCAGCTGTGGAAAGGCCATTTCCTTCATTCCCTTTTCTTTTTCCTCGTTCGTTAGCAATAGTTCGCGTGGGTGAAGAAACGCATGTTGGAGGAGCACCACCGGCGCGATACCGAGCGATGGGTGGAAGAAAAGATGCACTTCGATGAGGTGCTCTGCCCAGCAGTTATCGTCAATAATAAACGGGGGCTCGTAGAGAATTCGACGAGGCTTCGGAAAGCTATTGGGTAGAATAAACTCCACATGGTGCATCATCGCGTAAAAGACCGAGGGGCTTTTGACGTTTACGCGAGGATCATTCGAGGTAATCGAAAGCCCCTCTGAGTGGTTTCCTTTTTCGGGTGTAGAAGAGGCCGGCGTTGGCTGCGCGCCGCTTTCGGTTTTAAAGCACTTACGCTGTGGGGCAGCCTGCAGAGAGCTTATTTCCTCCTCAATAATAAAATTGCCGCTGGAGGAGGTGGGTTGGCGTTTGTTTTTCTTTCCGCAGTGTTCTCCCTTTTCCCTTTCACCTTCTTCTTTCTTTTCTGTTTCTTTTCCTTCGGGTTCGTATTCCGCAGCCTGCTCAGCGGGAGAATTTGTCAAGGTGTGGTGAAGCCAGCGATAGAAGGCATCCTCGGCGGGATCGCTTCCATCGCGAATATAGCAATAACGGCGATGCGTAAAGCGATTTGCCATGATAGGTCTTTTTCCAGAAGACAATGAAGAAGAATGACAATTCGGACGGGTTTGCATCTTTGCAGTGACGTTATTTTCATCTCGAGGGCTTTTCCCGGGACTAAAAGGCTGTGGAAGGTGAAGGGGGATCGCTATGGTGCCTATGCAGACTGGAAACTGCAGGGAGCCGCTGTAAACCACGGGAAGCTTATCCACGTCGTGGTTTACCGCAGTAGTGGATGATGCAAACATTGGCGACGAAGCTGCCATTTCATCTATAAATAAAAAGATAATAATACAGGGATAAAGGCGACAGAGCAAAAGTAAATAGCGAAGGCTCCCCTCGTCGTTTTAACTCTATACACACGCAGGAGGTGTGTCTCCGAAACTATTGCTTTGACTAGTACGTCTATCCACTGCCTGTACCTTATTTCCAAAGCTAACCTGACGGTTGGAAAAAGTAGGGGGAATGAAAGAAAGAACGAAATGTAGTGGAATACCATTTCCAGCACCAACTGTAGACCCCTTTCAAAAAATAAATAAAAAGAATAGC
Organism: Phytomonas francai; assembly: GCA_001766655.1. NCBI lineage: Eukaryota > Euglenozoa > Kinetoplastea > Trypanosomatida > Trypanosomatidae > Phytomonas > Phytomonas francai. Next base: position 425,826 of record MJCC01000003.1, read on the forward strand.
ATGCTACTATGACTTAATATACGTGCAAAACCATCTCGTAGATCGTTTTTTTTTGGTGCAAAAAAAAAGGGGAAAAACTATCTTCATCACCCCCCTGCATTGCTGTTAGACGCAGTAGGTACTATACAACTTTTCTACAAAAGCAACATACCTCTCTTGATCTTCCCGATTCCCAACCGCCATACAGGGATGCCGAGAGTTTTCCAACATCAAAACTTCCACAGCGGGTATTTGATGCGAGACGAGGTGCGTGCGAAGTTGAGGGATGAGGGCCTGCGAGCAGCCATTCGGCACGCGCGAATCCCGTGCTGAGAGAACGAAGGTCACTGGGCACCGAAGATGAACCCGCTCCGGATCTTACGAATACGCCATCACCTCCGCATTTTTTTCCACGATAATCGCAAAAGGAATTAAAAAACCACCTCGCCAAGGAAGGAAACCATGAAGAGGCTTGAATCACGTGCTCGAGTGTATCGAAAGGTGCTTCCAAGATGATTAAAGAAACATAGCCTGCTAAGTACAGAGAAAACTTGATCGAGGTGTAAAAACACGTCGTCGCGCCTCGACTGCAGCCAAAAAGCACCAAATGCGTTTTTAAATTACGCGAAACCGTTAAAGAAGAAAGGGTTTCATCCTTTCCATAGTGTACTGTTGAGGATTGAGCATTGTCGGGAGGTGTATGGATCGATTTCGCTTCGTTAGAGGTTTCTTGCGATCGCGCTCCAGTCTTTTCGACAGTGTGCTCTTCAATCCAACGTACTGCTCGCTTGATCTCTCGCAGAAAGCTCAGTTGATCGGTGAGCCCGCCTCTATTTGTTCGCCCGAATTCCGAGTAATCGAGCACCACAGGGCGATTCCCGAAATAAAAAGAAGCTAAAACCCCCTTGAGGATCAAAATCCAGTAAAACGGATTCCACAACGGCAGCAAACTTCGCACAAACGAGGAAAAAGAAGAACCACAGGATAAATAGAAAGGAAAAGGGAGGAGGTGCACAACCTCCGCTACCTCCGGTGAGGGCAGGATATTATGCAGAAGACGAACGCCAATGTGCGAGGTGACATGATATAATACCGGAGAATCTGTATTAATCATACTTTCCTCCTCATTTTCATTATCGATTGTAAAATTATTATCCTTTCTTTCCTTTTCAGCGTGCTTTTCTTCTTCTTCTTCTACCACACGGCGCGAACATAGCCTTCGGAACGCGTTGTACAAGATCCTAAACGCGGAGTTCGATTCATGTCGGTTTCGGGATGCATTTAATCGATTTTTACTACGATGGTAAGGATGATAGTTTCCCTTTTTAAGGCAGCTATTATCCAAAATACTAACGCCGTCTTCAGGGGCGGTATAGCGAGCAAGCTGCGCGCGGCCAGAGGCGTTGCCGGGCATCGCCACCGTAAGAATATTTAAACGACGCTGCGGCTGCTATTCGTAAGGAATTCCACACATCAGCATAGCATTCATTTTTGCGAAAATGCGATCCGTTTGATGCCTGTTTTCTTTATTTTCGCATTTGGGAAATAGCTTGGCGAACATTTGATTTGTTTCCTTAACAAATGCAAGGCCTCATTTGTATCTTTCGCTTTATAAATGTTTTCATTTTATTTTAGTGGTGGTTGAAGTTTACTAAGGAAAGAGAGAGGGGTGGGGGTTGTAGGTAGAGGTTTACAACGCAAATATACTGCAAGGACAAAATGATGCAAGAAAGACCAAAATTAAAAATATCCTACTTTTAGTGCTTGAAAATTGGGCTAAAGTGAAACACTCTCAACTGAGGAAGGAAACAATAACCTATTCCACCTCTCCCTCTCCTTTTTAAAAAGTCTCGGCTTTACGATCGACACACACTTTCTTCTCCCTTTTTTCCACCCCTTCAGTAAATTTCCTCAAAATCATCCAGAGCGGACAACGCGGATTGGATTTTATGGCGTTCGAGCTGATCCTCATTTGCGTTGTTTGGCTCCTCGCTCTCTCCCTCACCGCCCGACCTTGCCTTCCCCAACCCCTCCTCCTCGCTCTCGGAGTCGTCGCTGATGCCCAGGGGCCCTTGAATCAGGCTCCGGAGCCTTCCGGCGGCCCCGGGGAGGTCCGGACGGGGCTCCCCCGTGGGCTTCGCGTTCGGACTCGCGTCCGGGGCGGCGAATCCGAGGTCGATGAGGTCGCGCCCCTCGTTCGGGCCGATGCCGATGACCGCCATCAGCTGTTTGGCCCGCGCGGCCGCCTGCTCGCGCGCGAGGGCGTCGAGTTTCGCCAAAATCGGGTCGATCCGCGCGCGGAAGGCGAGGTAGCCGTCAAGGACCTCCTCGACCTGCCCGCGCAGGAGCTCGCCCGCCTCCGGCGTGAGAAAGGCCGGGAGAAACGGAATTTCGTACCCCGCAAGCGCGCGCGAGGACGGCAACGGCGCGGCCCCCCCGGCCTCCCCCTCCGTCTCGCAGGCCGCGGGGCTCGTGGTCGCCCTCACGGGTTCGCATTTCGAACCCGGCCCTCGCGCGTTTGCCCTCTCGGGGGGGCCCGCCGCGCACAGCGAAAAGGTTGCCGCGTATTCAGACTCCTTCGAAAACATCTCCTGCCAGAGTTCCAATAACGGCACCAGGATGGTCACCATCTCCCCTTCCAACGCCTCGCATTTGGCGAGTTTTTGCTCTAAAGGCTCCATTAACTGTTCTTGTCGTTGTAAATCTTCCTGCAGGAGGCTTAGGCGCGTTTGCTTTGCGATTCGCTCGCGTTGTTGGGCGATCGACGCGCAGTGCTCCTCGCCTTCTTTTTGCGCACTGCGAAGGACTTTCTGCATATTTGCGAAGGCGGCCGAGCGGAGTAAACCCCCAAAACCCCGTCGATTAGCAGGTTTATTCGAGGTGCCAACAATAGAATTAGAGGAAGAGGAAGTTGCATCCGCTTGTTTCGTCCCCTCCCTCTTCTCTTCTTCTCCCCCCCTTTCTACTTCCACCTTGGGCCTCTTGGCGTCAGCTTCGTTCTGTTCCTGAGTGCTTCGTCCGCTTTCACGATTCTTATTCGCATCTTGCGCGTGTCGCGTTCCTTTAGGATTTAAATATTCTTCAATCTCTGCTCGTTCGCGAGTTAAACGCACGACAAGATTTCGCAGGGATTCATACCCATGCCGCACCGCTCGCGTACTGCGTCGGATGATGGAATACTTCCGCACTTGCTGTCCAACGTGTTTGCTAAAAAGCCGACGTTGAAAGCCTGTTAAAGGTTCCGGATAATCTGCGTGAAGATCCAAAAGATCGCCAGGGGCTTTGTTTAAGAAGTCGGAACCCCAAAGAGGCCCCTCACTAAGAGAAGGAATCGGTACATCCCTCCTCCCGCTCTCCATGTAGTTGATATCAGACTCCATTCTCCTCTTCTCCAGTTAACCGCCGTCAATGTTTTCCTAGATATGTGTAAGTATCTAAGTAATTATATACCCACCGTACTTGGAAGGTGAGAGAATATGTAGACTCTAGCAACAAAACAGATGAAAGAGGAATGAAGCTATTTAAGCAAAGGAAGAAAACACTTTTTAACAGGTGTTTTTTCTTTGTTTTATTTTGAATCAAAAAGATTTTGTATTTTTATTGCTGACAATAAACTAATGAACCAATAGATGCTTCAGGCAAGATATTCATGGAAAGTTGTATCCATTACCATAGAAAGTCAGGAAAATCATAAAATATATGCCTTTCCTTTATTTTTCCCAAAATAAGGAGATGGCAAAACAGTTTCTCTCTCTCTCTCTCTCTCGCGCTATATATATATATATATAGCTTAAACCACAATACTTCTATTCATCCTAATTATAATCAATAATTAAAGGTAAATTCAAATATTCGAGACATTCTTTAATTATGTTTAGCGATGTTTTTTTTTAAAAGTATGTACTAAAAGGTTTGTTTTGATTCTTTGTTAGTAAGATCGTTCTATGCGCTGCTACAACCTTTTTTAAAGAAGAAAGTTCCTCTTGTAAGTGGAGAGGCTCTCATGAGTTTGATCGATTCTTTCACTCTCACGTATTTCGCTTTTTCCCATATCTTTATTTCAGTTGATTTGTTTTTATCAATACTAATTTGCTCGCAAAAACCATACAACTTTCGACTATCAAAAGGACCCTCATTGCATCCACTCGCAGTTTATTTTTGGCACACGGCCAAGAAGTACAAAAATACAAGTAAAAAGTCGTCTTGAATGAGCATGTCCAATCCTTAAAATCTACTAGGAGTCATCAATAAAATTTATCGTCGACAAATAAAAAAAGAGTTCAAAAAAATTACTATGTATCCCATACATTTTGCTTCCTCATCAGATCAAATAATTTACCGTATGAAAAGTAAGCAGCTCTCCCCCCGCCCACCCTCCCTAAAAAAAAAAAAAGAAAAAACACATGTAGAGAGAGGCGTTAGCACTAGGGTATAGAATCACAAGAGAAGTGTAACAGTATTCTTTTCATCCTGTTACGCTCAAGTTACACGGAGAAGAGGGAAAGGGGAACAGGGAATTATACGTCACCCGTATCCAGTCGTTTTCGCTGCTTAGCAAAAGATTAAAGCAATATGGGTCGAAGTTACAGTTCATATCGCCTCAAAATACATAACATCAAAGCCAAGATCATGTTCAAAATTATCTTTACACATTTCGCTACTGTTTTGTTTGTTCGATCTAGGAACAAACGTCTACTTGGGTGGGGCCCGTGTTGTTCGCGTCGTCTTCATCGCGATACCACTCATTTGTGTCGGAATCATACCACATCTCGGTACTCGGATCGAAGAATTGCCGGCTGGGCGGGTGGTAGTAGAGGTTCTCCATCGCAGAGTAGTAGTACGGCGTCCCCTCCGTCCGAATCCAAACCCCTTTGGGCAGAGGAAGCTGCGCATTTTCGTCCACTTCCATGGCAGAGGCGCTGGTGGTGCTCGCGCGGGTGGGCTCCCTCGCGGGGGCCGGCAGGGACTCCTCGAGGTTCGCCGCCGCCGCCGTCCTCGCCCCGGCTCCCGCGCGCCCTTCCGGCGAGGAAACGCTGAATTCGGCCGCGTTCGGCCGAGGCTCGGCCTCGTCGGCGGTGACATAGGGCGCGTCCTGCCAAGACTGCGGCTTCTCCGTGCTCTGAACCCTCGCCGGCGTCGCCTTCGACGATTTACAGCCCATCCTCCTCTCGCGTTGGGTTGTGCTTACGTGTGGGCTTCTTTTCTTCTGTGGGGGTCCCCTTTTTCCTCCTTATTTATCTCCTTTTTTTTTGTGTGTGTGTGGGCGTGTGTGTTTTGGGTTGGCTGTTTTGGATGGCCTGTCAGAAATCGGGTTGGTCTTTCGAATCGAATTGGAACACGCAGGTAGAAAGAAAAACCGCGAATATCTAAGGAACAATAACTGGGTTGGGAAAAAATCCTACAAGATACTTCCAGTAAGGGAGACAAGAAAAACAAAAAGGGAAAAAAGAAAAGGAACCAAAGGGGGGAAATACAAACACAATCCTCTTTTTGTTAACATGACAGCTTCCCCCTCTCCCCCCTCCGACTCATTCGAGTTGTTCTCTGAGCATTTCACTATGACAAAGTGCATGTTGAAATACATATCTTCTCGATAATATGTCAAACCAATCTCGGGAATAATAATAATGATAATAATAATATATAATGCGTCACACATCACCTTTTTCCCCTCCCTTGTTAGTCTTCCATTTCAATGCTACCGCAAGCAGATCATCGTACATTCCTTTCCTCAGGGGATCCACAGGCACGAGATGCGCATGCAGCTGCTCAAAGCACCACAACATAAGCTCAATATTAAGCTCCTCTCCATCCTCCTCATTGCTTTGATCATGATAATAACTCTTGTCATGATGGTCATTTTCATTAGCATTATCCCTTCTACCTTCATTATCCACGGCATTATAGTTAAAAACCTTTCTCGAAGTGTGCGCGATATAGGACTGTAGTTTACGAGCACTTTTACTTGTCGTTATTGGTATTTCTTTTTCCTCACCCTGTGCTTTTTTAAAAAGCCGAGCAAAATTAGAGAGTAAAAAGTGGTAGGGTAGGTAGCAGGCATCATCTTCGCCGAGCCTCCTTTCCTCGACTAGAATATCGATCGTTACGCGCACGAGAATGTCAACGAAATCCCCACAACACCCTCGTAGCATCCCCCACGTAGGGCTCGAATATAAGGTTGAGGATTTCAACAATTCCGCATTCGCTTCGACGAAAGCGGGGCGCAGGAACGGCTCGTAAAGCTCAAAAACTTCCCTCACAAAAGGTGCATAAAACCACGCCGCCTGATCGTTGGGATCGCAGTAAATCGCCTGCACGAGTAAATCTAAATCTTGCACGAGATGATCGAGTAAATGCCGCGATAAAACCCGCAAAGATGCCGAAATTGCGGACTTGGGAGGGGTTTCGGAAGAGTCTGACAAGGGAAGCCATGCCGGGCGCTTCTGAGAAGAGCTAGCATGAATACGGTTGCTATTAGAATCATTACCAATCTCACTGCTAAAAGCTTCGGGAGAAAGCAGGCCGCTATGGTCATGACGGCGAAGGGCAGCCTGCAGTGTAATCGCGCGCTGATGCCAGGCGCTATAATTGGAAAAGTTTCGACAAATCACGGCCTTTGTGAAGCGTATTTCGGCAGCCTCCGATGAGGAAAAAAGTTCCACGCTATTTTCGTCCATATTTGACGAACAAGAATGCACTTGCAGAGGAGAGGCAAGGATATTGTATGGCCTCTGTAGCATAGCAAAAACTCCCCGGCGATGGTTCCACGCGTGGAAGTTACGCTCATCCAGCAACAGCAACCTCTCACACTCTTCTTTTTCCTTTTCAAGAACTTTAGCGAGAAATGTTGAATACAGCCGTCTTTCCTCGCCTTCAGCGCGCATAGGCAATGAATCATCCTTATTTGTAGCCGAAACTTCCTCCCCCTCCTGGGGAGCGTCTCGAGCATTTTCAGAACCTTTTTCTCCGCTATCATTACTTGTTGCCGTGTTACCTTGAGCTACCTGATGTCGCTTTACGGAAGCTTCCTCCTCGTCGGCAAGTGATGCTAAACGTTCAAAGATCCAGTGTCTGTGGACAAAAGCCGCGTAAATTTTGAAATCTTTCTGTAAAATAGCGCTGTTTAGTTTTAATTCTTCGCGGAGCCACTCCAGAGGGGTTTTGTTTTCTCCATTACCGTCTAAATTTTCCTTCTTTTCCTCAGTGGCGTTTTTGAATAAGTGCTCAAGTATTTCCCTTTCGTAATTATAAAAGGTATAGGCCTCAGGAATCTCCAGAAGTAGCTTTCGATTCTCGTGGAGCGCGTCGACGGTGAATTTTTTCGCGCGGTAGTCTGCCATGAGCGCCTGATAAAGCTCCCCCTTCTTTCGCTCGTCATCCTCACGAGCTTTCTTAGCTTCGTTGGTTTCCCTTTGCTTTATTTTGGGCTGATCATGCATTTTGTGTTTCAAAATTCTTAAAAGGCTATGCCTTCGTATGGATCTAATAAATTCACTAGAAAAACGATTTCACAAGAGAAGGTATTTCATTATTTTAAAAAATGATATACGAAAAGAGCAGCATAATTATATAGAGATCCTTTTTTTTCTTGTAAACAACCGAGCTCAATGCGGAACACTCAGATTGATGGTTATAATCTCAAAGCGAGTTTATTTATGTGATAATGTTCATACGCAATACATTTCCAAAAGTCAGTTGTTACAAAATAGAAAGTATGATTGTCCAAAGGATGTTTATCTGAATTAGAGAAGTTTTTTTTCCATATCCATATATATCCAAATATATATATATATATATATATATATGTATATGGGAATAAGCTGATAGGTTTTAAAATAGAGAGACAATGTATTACCATCTTAATGTGGCAAGTGCTTTTTCGCTTTCAAAAAAGTAACCCCTTCCATTTTCCACTCTTATTAGCCCATATCATTATTTATTTTTCTTTTTTTACCTCTCAAGCTTTGCGAGTGTAATAAATAATAGTTATAATAGCATCATGCATGATTCCCTCCCCCCCCCCCCCCCCTGTGTCTCCACATAATATTCCTTCACACCAAGGAAGAATGAGGGGTTTACTTTTCCCACCTCTTTTTTACAGCAAAAATCGCTCGAAGGAAACGTCTAAGGGCATCATTACGCGGCTGAGCTCGGTATTCAATGTTCACGCCGCTTTGGGGTATCATCCTCCCCCACCAGTAATAACGGCGACTTATCCACCCCACCGTCAGACTTTGCACCCCCAGGAGCACGCAGAACATCCACTGCACTCCTGATAAAGGTATCGTGTTGAAAAACTCACCGCCGTACTGCACAATGAATACCTGCATAGAAGCAATCCCAATCACAATGCAAAAAAGTGTCCGACTCGCCCTCCAATTACCGAAGAAAGCCTCATTTGAGTGGATTAAGCGAGCATTCAAGAAATTAAACACCTGCATCCATATAAAGGTGTTAAACATGATCGTGCTATGCTGAATAAAGTGCTGCGGTAGTGGGGAAACCGCATTCATTCCTGCCTGTCCAATCGTCTTTAAATCTATTCCAGTTGGCGGTATTATGTTAGCATGCTTCGGGTTTCGTTCAATTTCACCCAACCCAGTCCCTCTTCTGCCACATCCCCCTTCCACCACCATCCCAAAGGGCGCAGTGCAGAGCAGATACCCGTATTTCAGCAAGAAAAGCTGCACCGCAATCTGAAACACACTTTGCCAGATGATATGAAACCACATACTTGGCAAAATCATCGGTGTCGTCTTTGGCTCCGGTGGGCGAGAAAGGAGCACCTCCTCGTTGGGAAGCTCTGTCGCCAGCGCGAGCGCCGCCAGGGTGTCCATGATAAGATTCAGCCACAGCAGCTGTACGGGCTTCAGCAACGACGTGTCGTGGCCTTTGCTCAGTGCGCCGACAAAGACCACCGCGCAGGTTGCGATATTTGCGGAGAGCTGAAACTGGAGGAATTTCCGGATATTATCGCGGATGTTCCGTCCCCACATCGTGGCCTTGACCATACCGACGAAGTTGTTCTCCAGCAGCACGATATCCGACGCGCTCTTCGCGACGTCGCTGCCCGCGTTCATCGCGAACCCGACGTCGCTGAGCTTCAGCGCCGGCGCGTCGTTGGTGCCGTCGCCGGTCATCGCGACCACCGCGAGGCGGTCCCACGCGTGGAGGAGGCGGACCATCCGCCGCTTGTCCAGCGGCGTCGCGCGGGCGAGGACGCGGACGTGCGCGAGGTACCGCCCCAGCACCGCCTCGTCGCCGAGCGAGCGGAAGGTCGGGCCGTCGAGCACGAGGCCGCGCTCGAGGAGCTGCTCCAGCCCGGCCTCCGGCGGCCCCGCGCTCTGCGACACGCCGCCCCCCGCGGCCGTGACGGCGTGGTCGAGTTGGGCGCAGGGGGGGGACCCCCGCGGGGGGCCCGGGTTCGAGCCCGCAAAGACCCACCTCCCGTGCGTGGGCGTGGGGGGGAGGGGGGGAGGGGGGGGGCCGACCATCCGCGCCGCGGGCTCCCGGCAGAGCAGCCCGCAGCGCCGCGCGATGTTGACGGCGGTCAGCGGGGAGTCGCCGGTGATCATGATGACGCGCAGGCCCGCGTCCATGCAGCGCCGGACCGCGCCGAAGACCTCCGGCCGCACCTTCTCCTCCAGCGCGACCATCCCGAGCAGGCAAAAGCCCGGCGCCGCCGGCGAGCCGAACGACGCCGCCGCCGCCCCCCCGACAAAGGGGCTCGCGGGGTGCCCGTTCGGGCCGCCGCGGGCCGTCGTTCGGTTCGCCGGGATGCGCTTCGAGGGCTCCCACGGGGCGTCGAGGAAGGCGCAGCCGATCGTGCGGAGGCCGGTGCTGTTGAACTGCCGCATCGCCCGCTCGTGCAGGTCGCGGCGCTCCGCCGTCAGCTCCGCTATCACGCCAGAATTGGTGAGGTAAAACCCACAACGCGCCAAAACGACCTCGGCAGCCCCGCAAATGAAATGCCGGCTCCCTGGCAACGCGCTAGTTTGCCCAACCCCCATCGAGTTGAGCACCCCGGGCAGGCGAAGAATCGTCGCACTCACCTTGCTTTGCGAGCTAAAAGAGAAGCTCATACAGGTCGAGGGGTTTTGCAGCGTGCTCAGGATCTGCTCTTTTGAATGCAAAGGAGGCTCTTCGCTAGGTTTCTGATGGTAACTATGCACGCCATTCACCGTCTCATCCCCGCAGCTGACAAGCCTATCCGCCGCCCGCAGCAACGCCTCGCTTGTTTTATTCGTCGGCCGCAGCGTCTCCGGGTCCGTGCAATTCGCCACGATGCAGTTCATTAACAACTGAACCCCTCGTCGAGACATATTCAACCTAAACTCTTCATCTCCTTCCAACATGGGGGAGGAGGGGTTGGCGTTCGTGCCTGCTATATACACGCGCCCGCCAATAAAGAGCTTCCGATGCCGCATATTCGGCGCCGTCAAGGTTCCTGTTTTGTCCGTGCATAACACCGTCGCGCACCCCATCGTCTCGCAGGAGGCTAAATCGCGCACGAGATTACCATCCTTGAGCATCCTCCGCATGCTATACGCGAGCGAAATGGTCACCGACAAGGGCAACCCCTCCGGGACTGCTACTACGATAATCGCGATCGCCGTCATCAGGTTCTCGCAGAGCATCATCGCGTAAAAAGGAGTGCCGTAGAGGAGCATATCGTAGAGCTGTTTTAAGAAAAGAACGATGAAGGTTAAAACGGCGGCAAAGGTGCCCATCTTCCCAGTGGTGGCCGCTAAACTCTGCAATTGATTTTGCATCGGGGTGTTGGTCTTTTCAACGTTTTGGATTGCTTTTTGAATCGCCCCCGCGAAGGAGTTCTCGCCGACCGCGCAAATCACCGCAAAGCCTTCCGCCGAGCCGTCTAAAACTGCAGAGCCACTAATCAAAAAGGGATCATTATCCGCGAGCTTGTAAACTTCATCGTTTTCGCCAGTGACCTTCCCCTCATCGACGATTACAGGGCCGAAGCTCGTAATCAAAAGCGCATCAAAGGTCAGCTGCATGCCTGCTTTGATCTGCACAACATCCCCAACTACCAGCTCCGAGCTCGGAAGCTCTAGCGTGACCTTCTGCATCGCATTCTCATCGTTATTACGATTATGGACACTCCGATTATAATTGATAATAGTATGACTATCATTCTCCTTAGGAACTTCACTGAAACGCCAGGTGGTGACCCGCAGCCAAGAGGCATCCCCTGCGCAGGCAACTTGATGGAATTCCTCCTGCTTCTTGTACTCATTCACCGCGTTAACAGTGGAGACGATGATAATGGAAAGAAAGATCGCGGCGCCCTCAATCCAGCCGCTGGAGAAGTCAGTATCCCTGGCCTGAGGATCCGGCGTGAGCATCCCGAGCACCGACGATAATACCGCCATCACGGTAAGAATCTGAATCATCAGGTCCTCCTTGATCGACTTCACGGCGAAGCACCAGATCGATTGGCGTGGGGGCGGGGGGAGTATATTCGCGCCGTATCGCGCCCGGCGATCCGATACCGAGGATTCATCTATTCCATATCGTAGATGCGCGGAAAAGGAAGGGGGCCCTGTCGTAGATCCGTTCGAATTCCCTTCTTCAACCACGCGGACGTTGAGCTCCCGCAGGACGCCCTCTGTCCCTCCAAAAAGTTCATCCAACGCGTGATTTTGCTTATGCCCGATAATAGAGGCGAGCTCCTTCGTCAAAGAATCGCTTCTCACCGGGCTAGGGCGAGACGGCTTGATTTCAACCCCTATATGGTCCTCTTCTTTCAAAAGAGGATAAGACAAGTATCTCTGGTTTATACCTTCAGATCCAAGTTCCATGCAACAAGTTAGGAGTGGTCTCTTTTTATTGTATCTATTTGTATGTATGTATAGTGCCAATAATGAGCTCTAACGAAGGGAATCTGTGTGTGTATTTCAAAAAATAGCAGCTTGCCCACATTCTTGCAAGGGAGGGAAAGTAGAAAGTAAAATCATCCAATTTACAAACATAATGCTTAGCTAGGATTAATTTATTATTATTTGGTGGTGGTAGTGGTGAGCGAGCTGACAAAACAAGCCATCTTTGACCATGTTTATGCATGTAAAGTAAGGCTATCTGGACGCTACTGGAGCTATAAGGGGGAAAAAAAGCAATCCCTAGAAGCTACAAATGCAGAGTATCACGAACATAATACTACTATTAATAATAATAATAAAAAAATGAAGCGTATTTCACTATCCGGCACAAATACACTAATAAAATACCCTTCGATTTTTAAAATGAATACACTCTTTCACTCACTTGTTCGACTATTAAAAAAAAAATGCATCCATCCATATCAGATCTGGGGTAAGATAAACAAAGACAATTGTCTTTTTAAAATTCACTTTATCATCAGGGTTCAAACCGAGTAGGAGCAGCTTCCGTTTTTTTTCTTTGATTTACGCATTCATAAGCGAGCCGGGCAGTTAGCCAAACACATCGTTCTCCAGTTCTTTTCGTATTTCGGCCTCTTCGTTCGGTGCGAAGTCGTTCTCGGCGTGGAGCAGGGTCCGTATGGCGACGATGTTCTTATAGCATAGGTAGGACGCGAGCTTCGCGGACGCGAGCTCCAGGAGGGCCTCGTAATTGAGCATCGTCGCGGCCTTGACCATCCACACCGTCGTCGGTTCATCCCAGTCCCGGAGGAGGGCCTGGTCGACCGGGTCGAGGTACTCCTCGAGGGGGAGCCCCATCGGCCGCGGGATCGCGCGCACGCGAAGCCGCTCGACCACGCCGAGCGCCCGCCCGGGAATCGCGACCAGGCGATGGTGCGCCGTCATGTGCGCGCACACCCGCGCGAGAATCGCCCCTGGAAAGTACGGAAAGGGCACCTCCACGGCGTCCGCCTCCGCGGACCCCCCCCCCACCGACGCCTCCCGCAGAACGAGTTTATCGAAGGAAAGCGAAGGATTGCTATTGCGGTCGTTCGGATTCCCGCCAGGACTCTCCCCCATCGAGGGGTGTTTCCCGGACGCCTTGGTTTGCACGCCAAAGAGATAATCCATCGGGTCCTGGGCGCGGAAAGGGTGGGGGCTGCCGGCGTTGTCTGGCTTACCACGGCCCCACGCCGTCGTGAGAGGGCTGGTTTCCACGACTTCCCCGTTCGCGGGCAAGGCCGAGGGGTTAGGGCACCCCGAACCCCCATCGTTTTCCTCAAACGCGTTTAAAGTATAGCTATCCTTTGACGTAGGGCCCCTGCTATCGTCGTTTTTGTATAATCCCAGGGGGTTATAGGGTTTATTGGGTTGGGTTTTCTCAGTCTGCGCGTAGTCATCGGCGTCGAGGAGGTCGCGAAGGACGTAGCTCGCCTCCGTCGCGATCGCACGTCGGACATAGGCGCGCTTCCCATCCGATCCGATAAGAGCTATCATTTACTAACCTGCAAAGAAACTCTTCCGAATTATCCTCCTTTACTGTGATTCTTATTTTGCGCCCTCTACGACTGTTGAAGTGGTTGTTCCTTTTTGAGAGAGTTACATGAAGCTATGAAGAGGAAAACGAACAGGAAAGGTTGACGACCAAACACGACAAGAAGTGCAGTTGAAAAGAAAGAGCGAAAATGTGGAGGGAAAAGGCTTATTGCTCATTAATAACTTCTAAGAAAAGCACACAGCAAATCTAAATTCAACCTTTACTGTTTTTTTTCAAGGACCTTTCCCCCCCCCCTTTTTTTTTTTTTTTAGAAAGGTACTGGTGGAAGCTCCGGTCGATCCCAGGTGGTGGTTTCTGCGCCCGTGTATGGATGACGATAGACGTAGTAGGTTTGCTGATATTCCACCGAGAACACCGGCCGCCAACCAAACGGTAGAGGCCCAAGAGAATCATAACATAACGACGGAGGCGGCATGGAGGCGGGGGTCAATAAATCCGGCGTGTGCGTTATCTGATTCGCATTATTAGACCTCAGATCCTTTTCTCCCTCATGCGCGTGGGAAGGCGTCGAATGTTCGCGTTCTCTTCGAACGACATCATCCAATGCTTGTGAGGAGTTCGATAAAGAGCGTTCTCGCTGCCGCCGATGCTCCCGATGATGATGATGATGATGCCGATGCCGATGCCGATGTCGATAACTATCGCTGTTCCTACTACTACGCCCATCGCTTTTCGCATCGCCTAAGCTCGGGGAGCGCGATCGATACCACTGCGGTCTCACTTCAACTTTTCGATCTATTAAATCCTCACGGTTTTTTTCAAGTTTTGTACTTTCCCCCCTTTGAATTTCTTTTTGGTAAGGTTGCGTGATGGGGGACCCAAGCAATTCTACCGAGGATCGGCGACGCGAAGAAGGAACACTTGGAAAGGCGTTTGGCTCTTTCTTTTCATCGATAACGTGATTCCGATTCGAATCAGCAGTGCACCTATCTTTTTTCTCGTTCTGCGAGGTTGCAGACGCCCGCCATAAGTTCCATGCCGCAGGAAAACACGGCCCCAACATGCCTTTTATCAGCTCTTTTTTCGGATTCAGCTCGAGGAAAACGTCGGAATTGCGCATCGCACGAACCTGACCATTCTCATCCAGCCACGCAGGAAACTGCCCGCTCGATACGACAAAGCCCCTCACGAAAAACCGCGCCTCGCAGCTCTGCACCCCCATCTTAATTGAGATTTCTGACGACGAGGGCGAAGAGGCCGCCCCCTCTTTTCCGAAATTCCCTTTTCCGACTGAAGCGACGCGACTATTGTCATCTTTACAATGATGCTGATGTGAAGAAGAGGTTGGAGAACCATTAGTCCCTCCATATTGCTTGTATATCGGGCTCATGAGTTCAACCCGGACCCTATCAAAGGTGGAAACGACTTCGGAGGCCTCTGCATGGGAGGAAAATTCCAAAAGCACGCGCGTCGTCGGCGTCTTCCGTATGTACGAGATATAGCGCGAGGTAAAACGCACCTTATTTGGCCAAAACGACGCCGCGCGGAGGATCTGGAGGACCGCATAAGGGGTCAATCGGAAATGCCTGAGTTGGGTTTTGTTGGGGTGGGTGCCGTCAAGCATCGTCGAGGAATCTTCAGAGCGGTAACTCAGTAGGTGAAAGTCAAGCACCACGGGCGCGAAAACCTCAGGTGCGCGCACCTGCGAATCCCTCTCACCAGATCGTCTAGTTTCAATGGAGTTTCGTTTCTTTACTGTGACCTCCCGTTTCGCCTTTTCTGGCATTGATAAAGGGGGCATAGATTTCGGAAAGGGACTATGTCACCAATTCTTTATTTAATTATTTATAAATTCAATTATTTCTCCTTTTTATAATCTCTACAACACTAAAGAAGGAGAGGTGAGTTATGGTAACAGACACACACTCCTCCCTTTTGTATAGGCGAAGAGTTATATTTATAGGAACAGAAATGGTAAGTGCTAGAGGATTATCCCGATTTTTCCGGATATAAATCAATTATATTACTTTTAGAATGATATAATTTTGAAGGAAAATGGTTCAAAAATAAATAAGAATATTCGTGTTTTGAAATGTATACAAATAAAGAGGCTTACAACTATTAATATTTATCCATATATATATAAGACTAACGAATAACAAAAAAAAATACTAAGGAAATCAAGGCACACGCGCATGCACCAACTTAATTTAGTTTGAATAGGTATACGATTTGCTAGATCATCGCCTACTGTGGTTGTAGTAATTTTTTAAAAGATATTTACATGCTTGTGTTGCACACCGAATAATGGAAACCAAGGTGACTGACAATAAAAAATACAAGCATAGTCTTCCCTTTTATTGATTTAGTTTATGAATGACATTTATCTGACGTGAAGAAAGGCAGGCACCGCTAGACATTCAGAACAAAAACCTCAACGTTTCGAGCATTTCTCAAAAAGTGGAACGAAGTGTGGGCTTGCACTCTAAGAATCTTTATGTACAACAATCTGCCCTCTCAGAATTCTCCCTTTTTAAAAAGGCTAGAAAGTGCGCTAGCCATTTGAAGCCGCTTAATGAAGACTAATTTGCCTGACAAATTGTCAAAGTAGGGCTTTGTAAAGTCGTAGCGCGATGCATTAAAAAAAAAAAAAAACGTCAGGGGGTGGGGGGATCGTGTATCGCCATAAAACTGCCGCATAAGTACGTCTGGGGTGTGTGTGGAGTGGGCGAGGCCACTAAAAGGGTTCTGACAAAGGATTTCTTTTTATTCGTGTATTTTTTGAAAGGCAGAGCCATATGCTTCTACTCAGTCAAGCAGCAACCCTTAGGCGCTAAAGAGACCATACGAACTAGCAGATCTAGGCAAAGGTAGCTTTATTGTTCATGTTTAAATGGTACTTATATCCTTCTCCATCGAAATCATAAACTCTTACCACATGCATAGGAAAGGGAAAAGGAGGTTCGTGTATGTGTGTAGAAGCATATAATATGACAAGTAGTAAATGCATGCATAAGTATCCCCATAGTGTAACTGCATTCTACCGCAAATCGATCATTCTGATATTTTGAAACTCATATATTTTTACCTTAAGCATTTATACAATATTGTTAATATCGGTAGTATTAACCCCGTGTTATTGGAGCTAATATATAATATTTATTTGTTTGAAATTCAAACCGGGTGAAGATCCAATCCCATCTCATACGTCCCGATTCATAGCGCAAACTTGCCTGGAGGGGTGGTGAAATCTGTTCGCAAATAAAAAAGAATTTGAACAAAATGATGCAAAAATGAGGAAAATTCCATAAGGGAATAGATTTGTATTGAATTTCCCCCTCCTAGATGGAATGGCATGCATTTCCAAGCTTTAGAATAAGCTCCTCCATAAAATTACCTTTACACCTTTTGGTATAACTAAGAGAAACATGAAAGCAATATTTATTTGATAAAATTTGTGGAATCCTAAATTATTTATACATCCACACCCACACATACACACGAATTATAAATATAAATATATCTTAATGCATGCCTTCATAGTCGGGAGGGGCAAATATTAGCACGAAACCTATTATCAATGCATAAAAGAATTACTACTATCGAACATTACGATTAAACTTTTCTAAACGAACAGTTTTTCCCTTCATCTTTGTGGCATCCTATTTGCACATGGTATCGAAACTTATCCATGACTACAACAATGGTTAGACCACCACCACCACTACCACCAACATGAAAGAATAAGGACTTTGTCTTTTTTCCAAAAAAAAAAAATAGGTACCCATAGAGATAGATACATCCCCATCTCCCCCCCCCCCCCCGCACACACGCACATACACACTTTCATGCTGTGCCGATTCCCACACGCCGCACGGCGTCGCATTTTAGGTCGTGATAACCCCACGCCGCTTTTCGATCGTGCCGCTTGGCACGTTGAAGGCGCGCATGAGCTTCTCGACGAACTGGAGGTCATCGCAGATCGCCTTCCCGGGGCTATCCGAGACCTTCGCGACCGGGCGCCCCTGGCAGCGCACCATCTTGATCACGATGTTGAGCCGCTTGACGCCGTCGAGGGTGCAGCTGAGGTAGGTCCCGATCCCGCACATGACGTTGGTCTCGTCCTTAAACCGCGCGTGGAGGGCGGCGGCCTTGTCGAGGTTGAGCCCGTCGGAGAAGACGAGCACCTTCTGCCGGGGGTCGATCCCGAGCGCGCGGTAGTGCGCGATGGCCTTGGTCGCCCACGCGACGGGGTCGCCGCTGTCCTGGCGGAGCCCGCCGTACGCGGCCGCGAGCGCCGGCGTGAAGTCCGCGAGGAAGGCGTCCATGGTGATGCAGTCGGTGAGGGCGATGCCGAGGCAGTCGGGGTACTCCGCGAGCCAGCCGCGGAGCGCCGCCGTCTGCGAGCCCCGCAGGTCGGGCGCGAGCTGCTGGAAGGCCTGGAACCACTCGTGGGCCTGCGTGCCCACCGGCGCGAGCCCGACGCGCCGCGCGAGGTCGCAGTTGCTCGTCCCGACGAGGTGCCGCGCGAAGCGGGGGTCGGCGTGCAGGGCGCGCACCACCGCCTCGTGCACCGCCCGGCTGAACCGCCGCCGCGAGCCGAAGTCCGCGACGCGGAAGCCCGCCAGCGCCGCGCCGTCGTGCGCGGCGAAAAACGCGCCCAGGTTCCGCTCGAGCGCCGCGAGCGCCGCGGCGACCCCCCCCCTCCCCCCGCCGCCGGGGTGCCGCGCCGCCTGCACGACCTCGCTGATGATCGCCAGAAGCGGGATCTCCCACAGAATCGTCTCCACCCACGGCCCCTCCACGAGGACGACCAGCCGCGTCGGCCCCGGCCCGGGCCCCGCGCGCACGGTGACCTGCCCCGGGTTGAACCGGTACCCCCGCAGGTAGTCGAGGTAGTCCCGCTTAAACGGGGGGAGCCCGGCGAGGTAGTCGTACTCCTCCCCGCTCAGCTCCAGCGAGGCCATCGCGTCGACCTGCGCGCGAATCGCCCCGGCGTACTCGCCGAGGAGGTCGTTATCGCGCGAGTTGAACTCGTAGGCGGCGTGGACGGACGGGTTCTGGTGGAAGACGGCCTGCTGCATATACAACTTGTACACGTCGGTGTCGAGGATTGAGGTGATAATCGGGGGCGCCGGGGTCGGGCCCGGAGATGACTTCTCCCCCATCTTCTCCATGTCGGCACGCCGCCAAGAACCAGCAATGGAATGGATAAGCAAATCTAAATAGGATTATATATATATATCTATATATATCTATATATATATGTGTGTGTGTGTGTGTGTGTGTGTGTGAAGGAATACAAGAAAATATGCTTTTGTGATATCTTTTTCTTCAAGGATGGGTACTTCTTACGAAGAAAAGGCTGAAATATTAGGATAATTGAAGAATACTAGCTACCAAAGGTTATACTAGAGAGGGGAAGGTTATTGCGATATTGTTTGGCATGGACGCAGGTAACCCACCGAAGTCTAGGATGTCGTCATAGCGCCATCCTACTTAAATGGTTATAGCAGATGGGAATGAATCCCATGCATTTTTTTCCGACAACCTCTAATCCAGTGGAACGGGGATTAACAGAAACCAACTTGGGGATTTATCGGTATCCCCCCCCCCCCCCCCTTTCTTTCACTCCCACGAACAGCGAAACTTGTGAAGTTGATGAATAATTGCCTTCCCCCACCTCTCGTGGAGCATTCCAAGATTCCCACTAAACACAGATGCACGGGACGGCATGCGTGAAACCCTCCTCAAACTAAATAATGTTGAGGTTAGGGAGTTGCTGCCGCTGAATTACAGTTTTCCTACCTCATCTAGTATATCGGAATGTCAGAAGCCCCCACGCATTAACGTCTTCCGTTCGGCATCAAGGGCAATGGATTACAAGCTCTGTGGATGTGAATTGCGCCGCTTGATTAAGACTATAGGGATGGGAAGGGGAGAGGAAATCCATTCCTTGATGGGCTCCTGGTATAGTCAATGGTACCAAGAGGCGGCGTACGCACATCCCTTGATGTGTGCGTCGGTTCGTATTTTCCTTCCTTTTACGAATAGCAATTGTGGCTATCTGCTAAAGCGTTATCATCCTATTATCTCTTCAACAATAAGAGTTTCACCTTACGAAAGGAAGCTAGGCGAGAGAAAGAGAATATGTCGGCAAAGAATAGCGGTAAAAGCATGGATGGAAAGTCACCGTAAGCAATGAACGAACGATTACAACCATATGAAAAGAACGTAAAACTTTATTTAAGAGCCAATGGGATATAGACGTGTGTGCACGCATGGATATATTACGCGGTTTGTCATTTGCGAGGAAGTCGGGACGCCTTACCGAAATTCCTAGCACGGAATCGAGGGGGACGCCGAGTGTTGGCAACCTTTTTCCTTCGCCTTAGGTCGTCGTCAATGACTATGATAAGCCAGTGAACCCAAGAACCCCATCTCGTGGTGAGGCCTTGAATGTCGCTTTCCCTTGTAATAATCCTTCCAGTGCTCCATACTATGTTGTCGGATTCGATAATCGTCATCGAACCGCAATCACCGGCGAGAAGGGAGCAACCTCTCTGAAACTAGTATGTCATACATCGCTTCACAAAACGATACTCTTAAATAATCCATACTATGTATATTTTTTATCAGCGAAAATCTTCCGCAGCCATCAAAATCTGTGTAATAACTTTCAGCACCATGAGAAAGGAATTAAAGGCCTCATCGCATTGCGCGTGATCGTCCGCCGTAACCGAGCTCAACTGGCGCCACACGTTGGGAAGCTCGCTCATGAATACCAGCAACTCACGCAGGCAATGTTTATCAGGGGCCTTTGCCACCACGCTCTCGGCGGGGCATGCATCAAGGGCTTGACTACCATTCACGGCGCCCACGGACGCTCCCGGGGTGGATCCCCAATCCTCCCCGCCGCGCGAGCCCCCTTTCGCGTCGACTTTCTCGCCACCCCGAAGGGCGGGGCTGGTCCTCGTCCGGGGTGGTCGTTCGCCGACGCTTTCTGCTTTCCTCACCTCGCGCGGGCCTTTCTCGGGCGAGCCCCGTCGATTCGAAAAGCCCTCGCCAAAGTGCGGCATCGACATCGATTTCGGGAGGCCGACCGCGCAGGAGGAGAGGCGGGGCTTTGACTTCCACGCGGTCCCCGCGTCGGACCGCCCCGCGCCCCGTTTGCGGGCGTCCTCGCGCGATCGCGGCGCCGCCGTCGGCGGGGGTGCGAGGGCCGCGCTCTCTTCCTCTTTTTCCTCCTCCCCGGGCGGCGTTCGCGCGCGTTTGGAGGCCGGCGAGGCCGACCGCGCGCGTCCGCGGGGCCTCGGCGAGGGCCGCGGGGACCTCGGGGAGCCCTGCGAGGCCGCGCTTTTCGCGAGCGGCGACCCCGCCCCCCCCCCTCCCCCTTCCTGCGCGCCCAGCGCCTCGAGCGCGGCGAAGATGCGGTGGTAAAAAACCTCGAGCGCGTCGTTGATGCTGCGGCCGCCGCCGATGCACGCCATCATCCGGGCGAGGTGCCGCATCGTCTGCGGGAACTCGAGGACGAAACGGCGGCTGAAGGCGGGATCGCCGGCGGGCCCTGGGGGGTCGCCCGCGGCCTGCGAAAAAGCCCCCGCGGCCGCCGTCGGCGAGGAGGAGGCGGGGGAGCCCGCGAGGCTGGCGCTCGCGGCGGCCTTTTCCCCCGCCGAGTTCGGCATCACGGCGCGCTGGACCTCGTCGAGCTGGACCTGCCAGCGCGTGCGCATGGCCTCGTTAAAGACTCCCTGATGGAGCTCCGCGAGCACGCGGTGCTCCTCGAGCAGCCCCGCGAGGCGACTCACCCCGGCGCTGAAGGCGGGGTCGAGGAAGAGCAGCGAGTCATCGCACCAGAGCGACATGACCGCGCTGCAGAGCGCGCAGACCTCGTCGTAGCCCGGCAGGCGATCGGAGAGGCGGCCTCGGAGGCCGTGGTAGCTGCCGAAGACCGCCGCGCCGTAGTGGAAGGCCAGGGGGTCGGGCACCCCCAAGCACCGCTTCACCGCCGCCAGGACGGAGACCCCTGGCGGCACGATCGCGTGGTCCTTCCCGTGGTAGATCGCAATCAGCGACGCGCACACCCGTCTGATGTTCTCCCGCTGCCTCTGGAGCGAGGCGGGCGGGATCTGGGCGAGGTGGGCCGCCATCCGCTCCAGGTCCTTGCCCTCGCCAGGCGCGCCCCCGCGCTGGAAGAGCCCACGACCCTTCCGGTCCTCCTCCGTCCCCGTCGCCGGCTCGAAGTGCGTCGTTTTCGTACCGAAATAGTACCGAAAGACGACAGGGTCGACGGCGTAGTAGAGCTCCACAAGCCTCCGACGATCGGAGATGGGGATGGGAAGGTAGTTGCTGGAGAGAAACACGTAGGGCGTGCTGAGCGCGTGCTTCATCGCCTTCGTTAGGTAATTATAAAAGTCGTACTGCTCCTCGACCTCCTCGAGCAGAAGCTCGGTCAGCGTTGTGGCCCCGACGGAGGCAAAGGATCGATCCTGCCCTGCGGACTCAACAGCCGCTTCTTGCTCCAACTTGAAGAGGTACGCTCGGTATTCCCGATAGTTAAAGTAAACGTTTCGCGAAAGACCCAGCATGAAGGGATTTTCGGGTGGAAAGCTATCCACAACGTGTTTTCGGCAAGAAGTAGCCTCCGCATGACTGCCGTGTGCGTGCTGGTGTCTATGGGGCGCTTTCTTCCGATGTAATAGGTCTCGGGGATCCGAAAGAGACTGCGCTTGCGCGTACCCGGCGGCGACGGCCAGGGTCGCGAGGGAGGGAAATCCTTCCTCGAGCGAGTTCAGCAGCCAGTCCTCCGCGCCGCCCCCGCAATACTTGCAAAACCCGTCGGAGTCGTGCGTGCATTTCGCGTGCGAACTCCGACGCCTCGTAGGGGTGCCGCGCTGTCGGTTTGGCAGGGTGTGGGCGTGGTGGGCATGCGCATGGCGTTCAGCACGAGGCTGCGTTTTTCGTTTCCTACGCGAAGGGGGGATTTGCTGCTGCTCGGAGGCCTCGGGCTTCGCGTCGTCGAGGAATTCCCCAGGCGGCGCGTTCCGCGGGGGGGCCGCCGTCTTCTCGCCGTTTGCCTCCCCACCCTTCTCCGGCGAGGGGCTCTCGTTGGAGGAAACGTGGGAGGGCGGCAGCGAGGGCACCGGACTCGACGTGCTCGCGGACAGCGAGGGGGTCCCGCAGGACTTGCGCCTGCCATCCGGCAAGAGGATCGATTTGAGGTAATCGACCCCCTCATCCACGGTGCATCCCGCGAGGTAGCAGTGAAATATATCGAAGTTGATCCTAGAGGGCCATGTTGTACGGGAGTGCATGGACACACATATTGACATCGACCACTAAAAGGGAGGAAATACTAGCAATAGCGCTTGATAGTGATTTCTTACTATAAAAATGTGAGTGCCTAGGTGTGTATGGCTATATAATAATAATAATAATAATGATGATGATGATAATAATAATAATAATTACTTTTGATACTTTAACCTAGCTATCTCAAGAAGCTTTTTTAAAATAGCAAGCGAGTAAAGCAATCGAAAAAAGCAAAATTCAAGTTCGGGTAGGGGGTAAGCTTCTGAACGTGAAAATACTCGCTAAAAAAACAACTCTAAGGGTAATGCTTTCCACCTCTTTGTGTGATTATGCGTTTGTTTTGCCATTAAAGTCAGATCCCTACTTTACAGGTCATTGCCTTTTCACTTGATCCCACTCTTACACAGCAAAATGCTTAAAATCCAAGCTTGGCCATCATATCCAAGACCCTTTTACCTGACTGCTGAGCAGGAGCGGGGGCTCGTGAGTTGCTTTTCACCTCCCCACGCGGCCTGCCTGCCTGTTTGTTCTTTGAACTGGGTTCTAACACACTTTGAATGGCAGACGGCGATGCCGAAGCTAAGGCACCGCGTTGTGGAGGGTGCTTCAGCTTCTCTTGCTTTAAATGGACTCCTTTATTAATGGGATGCGCTTTGGCTACCTCTGAAACTGGCGTTTTATTATGGTGTGGGGGCGTTTCTCCCTGTGGTTGTAGTGGCTTCTGTTTCCTCAGAGGCTCAGGAGCCGGGGTGGGCTTGGACTTCGCACCACCACGCCGTGCCGGCCCCTTTGGTATATCAAAATTTAACTTTTGACGAGGTGCAGAGGCCGACGTCGACGGGGCTTTTTCGATGATAGAAGTCGTTTTAGTCGGCCCATCGCTGGTCGAAATCGTTTTTTTAATTGTGGAGCCGCTCTTCTTCGCCGCGCGACGCGACCACCGCGTACGCTTACGCCGACGTTGCTTAACCTTACAGCGCTCCGTAATGCGGTGGAGGTGATGCGCAACCAAACGGTTTTGCTCTTCAAAAATGTCTTCCACCCGCTCATTGCGGGGACCCAAGACGGCGCGCGATGCGGCCGAGCAGCTCGGCGCTGCCATTTCCCTTTCCACAGGCCCGACCCGCGGTGTTTGCCGGCACGTCTTTTCCTTTTGGAGCCTCGCTACCGCTCGACGCGATTGCAGCCGAAAACAGAGGGCGCACACCTTTACCTTGCTGGAAGGGCTCGCCGTCCTCCGCACGGGATGGCCGGGCTGAGGGATGGGAAGGGGCCCCACGTAAAGCGTCGTGGATGCCGCTCGCGAGGTCTTCGCGGACGCGCCGATCAAACAAAGCCCACAGCGCGGACACCATCGTCGGCGCGCCTTGCCCATTCGCCAGATATGCTGCGCCCGCCCGGCGTGGGCGCCTCGCGAGAGCGCCTTTTTACCGCGAAAGGCCGGCCCCAGCGGCTTCGCCCCCCCCCTCCGCAGCGCGTGGGAGCCGTAGTGGGCGGAGAGATCGGCCTGCAGGGAGTCGACGACGCGCGCGTCGAGGAGGCCGCGAGCCTGCGGTGGGGCCCCGGACGACGTTGGTGAGTCGTTAGGGCGCTTCACGGATGCCTCGGAGGCGGCCGCCCTCCGAGGGGGTTCGACATCCGTCGACTCGCCGCGCTGCCTGCGAGGGGGGGGGGGGTTTCGCACCCCTCCGCTCAGTACGGCGCGTGAAAGGGAGGCGCACATGCCCGCACCGAGGAGCTGCACGTATAGCTCGAGAGGCGGCGGTGAGCTCTTCGCCAGTAGATTCCTGACGTGTAGAGTACTGCACAACATATCCTCCGTCATCGTGGAGTTAGCATCGACGGAGTGAAACAACACCACCAACAATAGATCCCGATTGGAGATAGGGGTAACTTGCGAAAAGGTAGATTGTGTGTTGAACCAAAAGGGTACCGTTTAAACAGATAATTTAAGAAAGGAGGTAGTAAAAATGCACACGTGAAATTTCTGAGTGTGTTGAATATATATATATATATATATATATATATATGCAGTTTGAATCGTTTCCTCGAAGTTGAGAGAACACGGTTTCTTAGAACCCACACAGGCCAATGCATTAAATACTCAAACAAAATAGAAAAGTTCATTGAGCGGCATGTCCCTGTTTCTCACTCTTTTTTCTTTACAGTGTTGATACGTTTTTTTTTTTAGACATTAAAAAAAAGCACCACAGAGGGGGAGACCGGTAAAAAAGGATAGGGTGTAGTAAATGAAGATCCAAAATTGAAGGAATCAAAATATACATTTCAACGTCTTTTTTTTTACAGTTACATGGGAAAATATAACAACTAGAAATAGTGATAGTAGAAAAAGAAAAGGTCGAAAAAAACGCATTTCGTTTTAGCAAATTCACTAGAAGAAGTCACAAATAGTTCAAAGTAAGTAAATACATATTTTTATGATAAGCAAAGGACTATAACGCATCCACCAGGTCCTTTTTTTTATTACATATGAGGGGGGGGCATATGCTTCCCTAAGTTTTTACTTCTTTTCTGTTTTTGTGCCTTCTTTTTAGATCCTTTTATCCATCCAATATCATTAAGTCCAGGCATTAACGTCCTTGATGCTGGCCATATATCCTTCCTTGAGGCTGAATCTACATTATGACTACAGTTCCCTGGTGAGTTCTTTTGCAGAATCTCACTCAATGGAGACCTCCCTATGGTGTTAGGGCTTCCTTTACCCCCCGTGCGGGCCGTCCTTTCAGGGTCCGTTTGTTGATCGTGGCCTATGCTGGAGTCTTGTTCAGAAGATAATGGCATTTTCTGGTTTAATTTTTCAGTCCCTGACGTCGACGATGTCCTCGACACTGCCACCTCTTGGAGGGCTCGCTGAATTTCGTGCTGCGTCTGCTCCCTCGTGAGCACCGACGAGGCGAGCTTTGCGAGAAGACACTGGTGGCTTTCATGAAGAAGGTCATCAGGAGGGATAAACCATCCAAAGCGCTCGTGAAGCTCGTCTTGCTGACGTTGCCATCGCGCACGGGAGCTGATATTTAATGTGCTCTTGTTTAGAACAACATTCTGGAAAAAACTTAACTTCTTCTTCGATAACTCCACGTCTTCTTTGGGAAGTTCGCCTTCCTCCGTGGTTTTGAGGGTCTTGGTAGACGGAGTCGTTGAGTGTGCTTTTTCGTCGTTCTCGCTCACCAGTCTTTGTGAGTCTCTGTCGCTTGCTTCCGATTGCTTCGAAACATGCCACGACGGCCAGGCGATTTCGTTGAGGCGCGACACCATACGGGACATCAACTGAGAGCTATCCTCCGTAGGCACCCCCATGCTGTCATCAGGCCCCGAAGCGAAGCTCTGCTCGCGAATCCACATAATGAACTTATCGATATCATCCATCAAGGCTAGAGAGGGCAGGTGATCCCTTACAGACGAAGGAGCGGATGATGTCCGCCCACTGTTGCACGAGGTTCGACGCGATTGTTGGCTCCCGTGCTGATACGCGAACGCGTCGCGGAGCGCTTGCTTCGCGACCCATTCGCGATACGCCACTCGTCGTGCGTCCCATAGCTCATTAATAAGCTCTATCTTGTAATTGTTCGACGTGACCATATGCTGCTGCAGAAAACTGTTGATGATCGTTTCGATTTGGCCGGCCGCGGAGAACAGGGGTCGGTAGTACTGCAGTCTGAACCGGGACCCCACCTCCAACTGCCTCCACTGCCGCAGCATCTTCTGGAGCGCGCGCCGCTTCTTGAGCACACAGGTTCGCAAGAAGCGCTGGATGACACCGACGGCATTCAGAACTTTACGCACGGCACGCTTCTGCTCCTGAGCTTTGATAAGTTTCAACGCAAAATTAATGAGGAGGTCAGCCGCCACCTGCAATTCGGCAGGATCATGGAGCATGGCCCACTTGAAGAGCTTAGGCTGTTTGTAACGCCACAGTGCTTCGATTGGCAAAAGCTCACGGGCGCCAAGAGACACTCCCTCAAGCTTCCCACTAGAGAGTTCGGCCTCTTTCAATTTAGCTAGGTCGCCTGATTGTTCTTCTAGCACCCCTGTAAGGGATAAGGTCGGCGTCAGACGCCTCTCTCTATCATGTTTATACATAGGAGATCCCACCATGGAGGTGTTTCTTTTGCGTCTTAGTTTTTGATTCTTCGCAGCTGCGTCCAAAATTATATATGGGGCAAGTGTAAAAGCTCTTGTCAAGGCCCCAGGAAGGCACTCCCACAGCAGTTGCTGGACCTTCTGAGGCGGAACTAGTTGGTATGCGGTGGCATCAACCTCATCCTCTTTCGTCGGTTGACCGTTTTCCTCCTCCTCGTCCTTTTCGTCTGGTAATAATGAAAATGTCTGAACGATGATGCCGCCTCCGAATGATTTGGAAATAGATGCATACTCGCGAAGTAGCATCCTGACGTTTTTTGTCATCACTGCGACCTCGGGCGCACCATTGCGACCATCGTTTTTAGGATTTTCGTAGAAGTTAACGGAGGTATGCAACACACGCGCTTCCTCTCTGAAGGGTACGCCATCGAATACGTAGCGCTCAGAAACTGGATCCACTAGCATCCCTAACGAGTATATCAGTCCTTCTGAGGTTACCGCCTCCAGTGAGAAAGCCCAGCATGAGCAATCAAAACCTTGTTCCGACGAACTGCTATTTGCGCCTTCCAGCGCTTCAAACCATTCATCCGAAAATTGGAGTCCATTATGGAGGTCTTTGAATTCAAAGTTTTCATGGTTCAAAATTCTGATAGCCTCATCCTCCTCGTCGGTGTCAACGGCCTCCCCGTAGAAGTGATCCTCAGCAATACTCGGGCGCGATATATTTGCGTAGCCTTCCTCTGTTAGAATGAGGTCGTGGCTATCCTCGGTGTAGACGCGTGGGAAGCTTTCGCACAACGTCAGAGATTCTAAATTCGTGTCGAGCGCCGGCTTCGCCTCCGACGACCACTGCACCGTGGAGTGGCGCGATGCGAAGGCGCCGCCGCCCTGGTGGGACCGCGCATCATCGACCAACCGCACTAACGGTGGGAAATATGGGTTTTTTGAAGAAAAGCCGCTTCCGCTAGAGGCGCTAGGGCCATTGATCGTTGCGATGGCTTTGGGTCGCGACACCAACAGCCCCTCCACAAGAGGCTGGGTCGAGCTCATGTGCGATGACGAGATGGAATGCGGCGCAAAGGGCGTTGAGTTTGAGTCTAGGAGCGTTAATTGACCTCTCTCGTCCTCCACCAGGGACTCAAAATACGGGACTTCCTTCTCATCAGGGTTGAATGAGGTCGCCGAGCGTGAGATGATCTGGCTTGAGTTATTGGTGTAGATGAACTCCTTGTTTTCGGCTATCACCTGCTGCATCGCGTGTGCCTCGACCTCCTTTCCGAGCCACCAAAGGTAGTGCGCGACCGCGCTCAGGGCGGACGGGTTGAACTGCCGGTGCGCCGCCATGAGGCTATTCATGGCCTGTCCGTCCACCCACAAGGGCTTCGCCTGCTCGCGACGCCATGTGGGCGGGGGCTCGTCGGCTCCGAAGAGGGGCGCCACCGCCACCCGGGCCGCGAGGTGGAGGGCCGGTGGGAAGCTGAGATCGGCGGGCCGGTCCGGGCGGCGGCGGCGCCACCACGCGTGGGCCCGCGGAGGCCGCCTCGAACTCGGCGACGCCATCGGCTGCCCGCGCGAGGCCGCCTCGGCCGCGGCCCGCGTGCGGCTCTCCCGCCGCGCGAACCCCACCCGCGGGGGGGCCTCGCTGACGGCGGAGCCGCGGAAGGTCACGTTCGTCCGGCCGGTGCGGATCTGCGGCAGGCGCGGGCTCCGCGGCTCCCCCGCGAAGATGTTCGGCCGCACCGACCCCCGGCCCGTCCGAAAGACCGTGCTGCCGACCGTCGGGCGTCCGCCGGAGACGCGCCGCATGCCGGGCGCGTAGGTTCTCCCGAACAGCCCGCTGCCGGCAGGGCCCAGCCTCGGCGCGTCCCGCTTGCCGTTCATCGCGTCACAAGCGGAAGGAACAGAAGAGGGGGGGGGGGGTCGGATGAGCCCGAGTGCTGTTTGTAACAAAAATGAACCTAAGGATGACACAGAAACAAAATACGATGCATACAAGGAAGGGGTAAGGTGAAACACAGTATCCATGCGGACACGATATCCAGTTCCGCAGCAGAACCCAAATGGGGATTTTCCCCAAGCAACAACGAGGAAAAGGTTTTTTTTTATTTTTAGTTAGACAAATGATAAATAAATAAGGAAAAAATCTTGTATACCGGGCGCTTCAACCATTTGAGCCTTCGTATGTCCTATTCGTTTTAGGCCTGGATCTTCTTGGGCTCGATCACCGTGATGACATCCGGGAGCGTCTCCGAGGGGCCCGTGCGGTTTTCAGGATCCGTCGGAAGCATGATCTTTACCTTCACACCGATGCAGCCCGCGCGGAGGTAGCAGTGGCGGCTGGCGGAGTCCACGAAGGTCTTGTGCGCGGTACCGGACTTGATCATATACCCATCGCGGAAGGTCATGCTCTTGGCGCGCTGGCCCTTGATCTTGCCGCCGACAACGACCTCGCAGCCCTTCGCGCCAGACTCCATCACGTACCGAATAATCCCCATCGCGGCGCGGCGCACCTGCAGGTTATTCAGGAGCTTAAACCGGAGGGACTCGACCTGGGCCATCGCCGAAAGCCCGCGCGACTCGATGCGCTCCACGAAGAGCTGAAGCTTGTTCTCCTTATAGCGGAAACGCTGCTGGATCGCGCTGGTCAGTTCACGAATCCGGCGACCCTTCTCGCCGAGGATCTCGCGGGTCTTCGTCGCGCGAATCACGATCTCGCTGCGGAGCGGCGTAACGCGGTACTCCACACCGGCGAACCCCTCCTCCGCGAGGTCGCGCTTGAGGAATTCGAAGAGTTCGGCGTAGAACACCCCATCGCGGATGACCATACGCTTCTTGGAGAGAGGACCCATTTGGCACTTTGTGATTAAGCGTCCAACTATGTTGAAATAAAGACAAAGTGAGTAGGGGTGAGAGCAAGGGAAAAGGATGATAATAAAAAGGCGTAGACAAAATATGAACCCCTTCGTCGTTGGAACATTGCATTTTCGATCTGTTCAACAGAGAATGTGCTAGGGTTGTGGGACCCCCTCTCTCCCCTCCGAAGGTCTACTCCAGACTTTATTTTCTTTCATTACGCATAATATTAGAATGGAAGCCTCGATATAGCTAGGGAAATGGGATTCAACACTTGTGCATACTATTTAGACGATAGAAAGTAAATGTATGACTTCGTGGATATGGCGGTAACTCGCAATCCTAGCTGCATATACTGGTAGGATATTCGACCGGGCCCCCGCTAAGGCTACACGAGCGGCGGTCAAACTCCGACTGAACACCGTTAGCGCTTATCCGGCCCCAAAGCTTGCCCACCGAGTTCGCTGGGGGAACCAGACACTACTTCTCCGCTGTGGTGATGTTATTACTGCATAGCAAGGTATTCCTTGATTACCACCATAAAAAATTTCTGGCGCCGATGTTTATGGGTAATAGGCACGGTATGAAAGGGGAAAAAACCCTCTGGGCATACTTATAGTGTATAATTACTAAACAGGCCTTTATTCAGGAAAACTAAGGATTACCCGGTCTTGCATGGCGTAGCCGGCTGAGGTCATTGGGTGCCTTATCTCCACCTTAAACCCTAAACCAACCAATTTGTCTAACGTTTTATCGACCTCCTTCTGCAGGTCCTTTTGCTCCTCCTGGGTGAGGGATTCCAAAGGGGTCGATAGACCGGTGATGCAATGTCCGATTGTCATGAGCTTCGCATTGGTGCGAAGAATCTGCTGTTCCTCCGGGGTGCCTGCTGCGAGGATTGGATTCGGACACATTTCAACGTCGCAAATTCCTTGCTTTTTGACCTCATCTAGGACTTCTGGGTGCGCGAATTCGTGGAACACAGCTAATAACATGCTGAACTCAGTGAAATTTTAAAATTTTATATTATCAGTATTTTTACTATTTCTTTATGAAATTGAGCTTTTCTCACCCATGTTCCATTTTGCATTGGTAAAACCAATGAAGGGAAATATTTTTTTTTTTTAAGAGGTGGGGTGAGGGAAAAGTGGAAGAAACAGTCAAGAGCCACAGAGATGGGGATCCGCAAAGGAAAGAGAGAAAAAAGAAGGATGACATTACACGCTCATTTGGGAAGAAACCAGAGTTTACGATGCTGTGAAAAATCATATAGACATAACTGAAACATGCCAAAGGGAAGGGTTAAGAGAGAAAAGTGACTTATGGAAAATCATCTCTCATAAAATACAGGTATATAAAAGAATGAAAATACTCTTTTATGATTTTGTTATTTACCTTATATAGAGATTGTAGCAGGGATCAGTAGATCACAGTAAAGGGCATAAAATGGATTTGCGCAAAAAGGCGCAAAATAATAAAATAAGGTACCGTATGTATGTAAATATAATAGGTAGTTATACTCACCAAGACCAATAAATTAATGCATTCGTAAAGCAAAAAAGGTACCAATAGTTCTGATTGAAGAACAAATATAAAAATGAATTTGCAAAGAAACCATGAAAGGAATTTTTCTGTTGGGAAAAAGTTCCATATTGGAGCTTCAGAAGGCTTAGAATATATATATATATATATATATATAATGCCCGTCGCAGTCGCTGCAAAACGATTAAGCATAGAGGCTGTCGCAGCCAAGGTATGTTATTCTTCAGCACAGATATACGCGTAAATTTTGCTCAGCTTTAGAAAGGGGACCAGTAAACATATTCCTTATTGTTGTAGCGTATTTTTATTTCCCATTTTCGAAATAAAATCTTATTTTCTGAGTTGTTTGCATACACAGATACACTTGGCCCTTAATCTATCGATAAAAGAGTGGTTTGTCTAGGAGAGGCTTTATCTTCCTTCATCTGGGCCGGACTTTGTGATTGAAGACTTTCATTTAAGCCGGTGTTTGCTTCTGAGTGAGTACTTTTTTGATGAGAAAGGTTTCTTATGCCATTGTTATTTAATCTTTCTTCTTGCTGCGGGCTTTCGTTTTCGTTGACTTCCCTCGGTACCGTGTGGTCGCCACTTGTTTGCCTACGAATACCACCCCCGCCTTGCGTTTGCGTGAAGCCCGATGCGTGGTGGGCCTCCCCTGGTGCGTTGTCATCGAACTCCGCATTCTTAAGTGCCGATAAGCTGCAGCAGAAAAGGAGTGAAAGGATTAGCCCGAACAGCGTGAAGAGGGAGAATACTATGTAGAGTGGGATAAGGGCTGTCCGGAGCGAGAGGGTGCCAACATAGGACCCCCACCGGGAATAAAAGTTAAGGCGAACGCATAGCATCACCACCACGGCAAGGATGAGACTAACAAATAACAAACACAGGATGAGGTGTAAATATAACGCAAGTATACGATGGAAAGGAAACCGCTTCGTCGCCGCATCCCCCTCTTCAGGCTCGGTATGCTCACCTCTAGTGCTGTCAAAGGTGCGTTCATTTTCGGGTAAGGGGGTGGAATGGGTGGGGTGCGCACGGCTGCCTCTTTCTCTGGAAGCCCCAAGGGGTTGTTGACTCGGCTCCCGTCTTGGCTCTGACGCACTTTCGCGTTGACGTGACTCCGATTCGTTGCCTTCGCGAGAGGGGTGCCCACCTCCAAAATGAGAACTAACGGCACCCGATAGCAGGACTTTGAGCAAGCACTCAATCAGAATGAGAAATCCGCATATAAAAAACGGAATCCCAACAACAATAAAGTAGTTTGTTTTAATAATCTCGTCCGAACGGCAACCGGTCAGGATGAAAAAAGCTCCCACGCAGAATACCATTAATACACGAACCAAAGTTCGAAGCAAAAGGAAAACAACAAATTTGCGCATCCCGATCTTCCAAAGAGTGTTTACATGCTTCAAATTAAGAAAAGCTACACGTCCGACTTCTAAAAAAATAAAAAATGTCATTATATATGCTGGGCATAGCCAAACACGCCATTTTAAGCAATCACTCAGCTTGGGGTCATAATTCATGTGACTACAACGCACATTCCTTTCGTTGCGATGTTTTACAATGGGGATGAAAAATATAAGCAGTAATAGGCAATATGTAGCTAGCAGCAGATAAATGGCGCCCAGGAGCCGATTTCGAACTGCCACAATCGCCATTGGAAGCGTGCTTATTGCCACCAGCCCTGCAACTACAAACAAAGGAGAAAATACTTTTATGTAGTTCCATGAAGAGGATAGCTTGCCGTCAACATATTTACCAAGGAGTACAAGAAAGACTAAAACCAAGACAAAACACACAAGCATAAACAGCAAAAACATACACCCAAACACGGCACTCAGCATGAAGGGCGGTGCCATTGCCGCAGGGTCATCTAAAGCTCGTAGACCTTTTTCACCGAAGCGATCGTAAATTGAGCGCCTTTTCGGATCGATTAGGACGTCATACGCCTGCTTGACTTCTACAAATTGCTCAACGCCCTGGGGACCAGCCTTATCCGGATGGAGTGAC
This sequence comes from Phytomonas francai, assembly GCA_001766655.1. Classification (NCBI taxonomy): domain Eukaryota; phylum Euglenozoa; class Kinetoplastea; order Trypanosomatida; family Trypanosomatidae; genus Phytomonas; species Phytomonas francai. The sequence continues at coordinate 459,024 of MJCC01000003.1, forward strand.
AAGGCTAATGATCGGTAGCTACGCTTGATGTCTTCCTGAGATGCGTTATGGTCAACTTTTAGGATTGAGTAAAAATCGGCCATGTTTATAGATTTCCCCCACCTTGTTAATTCAAACAAAGTATCGGTGTTCCTATTTTTTTGTTTTTAGTTCATTAATGGTAAATAATGGGGATGTACTTAAAAAATTGAATTAAAGAGAATACGAAAGGAACTGTGAAAAAGCAAACATCAGCTTCATATAGCCTTACTACTGGACAGCATTATCGATGCAAAGAAGGGTGATACTAACTTTGGCAACCGTCTTATCAAATGAGAAAAGGAAGTGCGAGTTCAAACCCGTATTCCTTTTACTCTTTTATTCAACCAAGGAAAGAGCTGAAAAAGTGTTTCCGTTAATATTCCCGTCATTTTTTCCCCCGAGATGGGACACAAACATACATATATATGTATATATATTTATATATATGTTCCAACTCATTATGATCTTCTGTGAAAGTACTGAACTGATTGGAGAAAAGGGGAAAATAGCACACCAACAAAGAAGCCCTACCCTGTAAAGCGAGTGTATGCATGAGGAGTAGATTCTACAAAGCCCAGCATACTGTCCCCTTCCAACTACAGCAGTTTACTGCGGTTGCCTTTGCATTGCGCGAAGCATCTTCGCCATCGCGTCCGCCTGCACCTCGTGAACCTCCCGCTCATTCGACTCCATTATCACTGTGCGGAGGATCGCATCCCACTTCGCAGAGCAGTTCTGCACACATTTCTTCTCCTCCAAGTCTTTCTTAAGTCGGTATCGAATAGGGGCCTGGGTTGTGCGCTGCAGTGTGTACAACTCCTCCCTATCGAGGCACCGCTCCATGCAAAAGTTGGTGCTGTTATACATTAACGCCGACTGCAGACGCGCTTCGGTTAGAAATTGGTAAGAACGCGTAATGTTCTCCTCGAAAGGGGTCATAGGAGGAGCTTGAGACTGCATTTTGTACACTTTAATTTTATTTTTGTATGCTTACTTATTTATTTGACTTTTTTTTTTTTACCCGCTCTATGTATCTTGATTTGCTTCCTCTTTCCCTGCGCAGTTAAGTTCTTTGAACTGCAATCGATAATAAACATAAAGAAATAGTAAAGATGAAGATCATCGGTGAGTAGTAGCGATCTATAATACATCTCAAGCAGATGGAATGGGAATGTTTCATAGTGTTTCTACCTATTAGGATTTTTTAGGGCACGCATGCGCCTTTCCTAATTGAAGGTATAAGAAAATAGGGGATGATAATGCTAACACAGTATCTTTGTTTTAAAGGGTTCTCAAGTATTGGCACCAACGCAACCTCACCGGACTCTCGGCGCAGGACAACGCAAGCCAAAAGGGTCCCGTTCGATAAGAATGGCTCCCTCTGACTTCATCCTCTTCTCCATGAAGGGAAAGGGCGTTATTTCAACAAAACACACGGTGAGTAAATTTTACAGTACAGAAACACATCATAATCCAAATGAAAATGCCAAAAGACACCGCTGGTTCATGAATTAAATCACTTTTGCCACCCACCGACGGGGCCATTTTACCGCTTGCGTGATATTCACCCCCGATAACAAAATGGGCGGCTTGTTTAAAAAAGCCAAATATCACAGCTGTTAGGCAGAATACGTCTGCGAACGCGCTCATGACGAAACACATTGGCAACTGCCCAACGTAGGGTCTACTCCACCACTGCCAGCCCCAACACCCAACAGGGCCATACCGGATCACACGCGTAAGGACCCCCGGAAGCGTACTACGCAGGCAGCCGCCCCTCACGCCGACGGCTTTTTTGTTATCCTCTTCGGTGCACGCGAGTGCACCCCGCCGCGATGATCTCGTTATAAAAAAGAATAACGACATGAGCCCCAGCTGGTTGTTGGAGCGCTGCGAAACCTCCTCGGAGAGCTTCTTTCGGAGTATCATAAGTTTACGCTCGACACGTGCGAATTCATGCCACGTGTCCGTGGTGTTAAGCACCACGGCCTGTTTTTCTAAATTCGATATTTCAGCCTCCATTGCAATTTCGTTTGGGAAAAAAAGCGGCCTCGCAAGGCGGCGTTCCCAGTACACGCTGCCAAGGTAAGACAACACTACAACGATAAACGTCACGATAAGAACGTCATTATTGCTAATTTCATCACGCTGCACGAGGCTGAAAACCATTCTGTTCTTTTGATGCAAATTAACGGCCTCTTTTATTTATTGGACAATGTATAAACGGGATATGAGCGATCCCTTTCACACAAGGGAAATATATCGCCTTTTTACGCGGTATATGTGCAAATGCCCTTCGTTTGCCTTCTTTTCTTTGATATCGTTGAGTACAAAAGAGTGTTTATGAGTGCGTTCGAGTAAAGAGGGCAAGAAATAATGGTCCATCGAGTGTTGTCAAATGAGTAAGCAGTGAATTAATATTTTTTTTAGTCAAAATTCACGCCGAAAGGCGTATACACACGTATCGGTATGCAACACCCAAATATAATTAGAAAAGCATTTTTTTTTAAACGTTGACCTTTATTCGATTTTGAAAAATGGAGGTACTAAGTAATACAAAACACCTTTAGGTTCTACCCTCATGGAGTGTAAGAGAAAACGCAGGGCTAAATAGTAAAAATTCTATCGGGAAGCTCCTCTACATATATGTACTACAATATTCATCATTTACACAACACCCAGCACATTCTTCAACGACACGATGAACAAGGAACTCTGAGATTGATCGTTAGTACTCAGAGTAACGCAACTGATGTAAAGGTGAGCACATTCCATCTATCTATCTATCTATCTATATGAGATCAGAGAAGGCATCTGTGAGGGAAACCGTGAGGGAGGGAAACCCAATCAATTCAACCCAATGTCCCCCTCCCCACACTTGTGAAGCGCGCCAGGCGCGGCGCCCTACATCATGTAGGCAATCCCGTTATCGTAGAAGATGAATTGGCGTTGATGAAAGCGCCGCAGGGTGGCCTCGACGGCCTCCGCGGCGTCCGCGGCGCGGTACCCCATCTGCGCGAGCTTCCGCACGACGATCGCGACGGTGACGGGGTCGCAGAGCTGGACGATCGACGCGACGCGGCGCTCGAACTCGGCCGGGGCCCACCCCGTGGGGCCTTCCCCGCCCCCCTCCGCCCCCGCCGTCCCCGTCCGCGTCCGCGCAAAGGGCAGCCCCGGGAAGGCGATCGCGAGGCCGTCCGCCTCGCAGGCGGGCGCCCGATCGCGCCGCGCCGCGGCCCCGTCGTCCCCCCCCGCCTTCTTTTCAGCCTCGCCGCCGTTCGCGTTCGGCCCCTCGCTTCCTTCTCCGCCTCCTCTTCCCCGTCCTTCTCCGGTCGATCCGCCGGCGGGCGAGGCCGCGGACGTCAAACGACGCGCCCCCCCCGCCGCGAGGGGCCGTTTCGGGGCCAATCGGGACAGCATCGCGGCTGTTTGCCGAAAGTCCTCCTGCCGGAACGTCTCCTTGCTCACCCGCTTCCCGAGCCGCTCGCAGTTCGTGAAGTGGAAGCTCGCGAGGACGTTGTACAAAGTGTCCTTGCTCTTCGCCGTCGTCGGGATGCCGACCATCAGGCAAAGCACGCGCAGCGAGCTCGCAGACAAATCCGCGAGGCTGCCGCCCACCACGCGATCGAGGAGGGCGCGCATGTAGCTGCCGATGAACTCGCTCGCCTTCTCATCGGTGAGGGCCTCGGCCCCGCGTTTCCCGTCATCGAGGGCGTGGCCTTCGCGCGCGATGTGCGCGTCCGCACTACTCTCGCAGGCCGCCCGTGGACGCTTTTCGCCAACCGAAAACGGCGGCGCCTCGTCTTTTATTTCGAGCCGCAGCGCGGCTCCCGACCCCTCTTCCCCCGTGGATGCCGTCGTGGGTTGGCGGGCCTCTATCGGGGAAGGCGCATCCGATGCCTGACCATCCTTTCCCATTTCTATCCCGGCCTTCTCCGTCTGCGGACGTTCGACCTTTCGAGCCGGTTTCTGCTTCTTTGACGTCGATTCTACAATGGCATCGCACCAGCGTTGCTTTTCCTCAAGGGGTAGGGCGTGCAATTTTCGAAGCGCAAAGCTAAAAATGCCTTTGCGTATTTCATCCTCTTCGTTGCGAAAAACAGGATGGAGATCCCCAAAAGGGTTCTCGGCGCTCGCCATGCGTGGCGAGAATGTTTTCCCGGGGAGGTGACTTTGATTGGAGTGAATCGTAACCCCTTAGGGCAACGCTAGTGACGGCGTTGTCGCTTGTGCACGCAGTGTACGTCAAAAATGGTTCTTATTTTCAATACGAACAACTTTCTTAATAGAATGACCTACTAAAATACTAACGATATCACCAACTTTTCTCCCTTTTGAAGACTAGTCACCAAAATTCCATTATGACAGAAAAGTAGTGATTGCCATATCATATATATATATATATATATATATAGATAGATAGATAGATAGATATTTAAGGAAAAATGAACAGAAATACATACGTGTACCGTAAAAAATCCCATTCTACTACAAAAACAAAAGGATAAGGCAGCAATAGATAGATCACTCGATAGCTATGCCTTTTCTTACCACCACCACCACCACCACCATCTTTCAGTTCCACATGATGTTATCCCAAACAACGTTGTGAAGTAAGGGAATATGGATAAGAGAAGGAGGGATCGATGATTTCTTCTTGTCTTTCTCTATAATAATAATAGTAACCATCCACATGGTAGCTCAATTTCATTTATGAGCGTCGTTACGTGTGGAATCAGGGTCTGCTACATGATGTTTGTTTTTTTCTAATTTATCAAATTCGATCATACGCCCCGGATCGAACAAGGCCCTGAAGAAATCCTTTATGGTTGTCATCGCCCCCCCTTCCTGGCGAATCTCGTTCTCAAGCTTCAAGGTCACCTTCTTGGCCTCTATTAACCGTTGACGTACACTCGGCTTTGGCGCCTCAGCCTCGCCGGTTTGTAGTTCCGATTTTAAAAAGGGCTCCATTTCCTTCATGAAGCGGTCATGATAGCGGGCCATAAACAATCCCAGGCGCGTCCTCACAGAGGAGGCGAGGGCGATAAAGCTGGTCAACGCGAGCACCACCATGATGAAGGTGAAGAGACGTATGCGATGAAACCTTTCGCTGATATCCGCAAAGACATCGAGGCCGCTCGTGTGAGGGGGAAACGCGCAGGTTTCGCCGCTCGCGGTCGTCGGAACGGGAATGCGCAGGAACGCACAGAGCGGACCCCAGCCTTCGCCTTCGCGGTAGATCAGCAGACGATCCCGCGGGACGACGTCTTTCACACGCGACTCGAAAAGGTCAAGCGCCGAGGCCAACCGCATTGCCGGTGTGTGCGGAAGGGGGTTTGTTTTGCTCACCGACGAGCCACGCGTCGCCTTCGCGGACGTGGCTTTGCGCAGGTTCGTCATGCATTCGATCATGCTATAGAAGTTCCCAAGACCAATTTCCCACCGGAGGTGCTTTGCCTTTGCCAAGACCGGTTGAAGTATCTGATCGTATTCCTTTTCCCAGAACAGCTTATCAACTTCTTCGACAAGGATAACTTTGGTCGAACGCGGGCACTCCTGCAAAATTGCCTCGTAGGCCAACGTCGCTGGTGGGCCGACGAGCGCGTCGTACGCGGCGATCTCTTGCGGGGGCGGCGAGAGATCGTCCTGGTTTTGCATCCACCCCTTGCCGTTGGCCTTTTTACCCTGACGAGGGATTTCCAGGATCGCAGGATCGAATTTCTTCTCCGAGTTTAACACCATGCACCATTCCTTTGGGTGGGTCTGCAGGTTGCCTTTGCGGAACGTGGTCTCAAAGATGTAGGGCGTGTAGCCGAGCATGCGCACCACCTCCGCCATCGCTCCTCCATTGGGCGTCATGGTGAGTACTAGAATGCGCGGAGGGGGCACCACGTGTTTGATTAAAGTGCGTCTAAATAGTGTCATGTTGTGGTTAGGTTAACATGAAGAGCTCTTTTTTGGTTTACCCTTTAACTACCCCCGCTCTTTGTCCTTCTTTGTGTCAATAGCATTTTGAGATGGAAAAGATATCAAGCGCTTAGAGGGAAAATTTCAACTGTATGTATTCCTACTATTTTGTGTTTGTTTGCTCGGAAGAAGTTATGAATTTTCACGCACAGCTACAAAACCACGTACATCCACCCCCAAACCCGGTCCATTCGCTTGTACAGAAGCCTCCCATTCCACGCATCGCCCCTATTCGCAAAGCGCATGCCATGACGCGGCCAAATTCTGCGCGGAGAGTCCTGGTAAGGGAACGTCGAGGACCATCACACCGCTACGCGAGAGATCGTGCGGCTTCTGAGGGTTATCGTGGAGGGGTACCCCACTTTTCTCTCGCGTTGAGTCCTGATGGGGTATCGCCGTAGTATCCGGCACCCCCCCGGCCCCAGCGAGGCGGGACCGCCCGCAAAAAGCTCCTTTCATCCGCATGAACTCATCCGTCATCACCCCGGCGCGAAAGGCCGCCTCCGCGTTTCGCACATCCGATCCCGATTCCACCTCGCCCGCAGCGAGGAGCTCGGGGTCCGCGTACCAAAAGGGTCGCCGCGCCGTACGGCGGCGAATGCGAACGATGGAGCCGCCGACGGCGGGAAAGGCCTCGGACTCGTCGCGGAGGCCCCCTTCCGCCGAAAAACCATCCCGAGACCCCGAAAAGTCCGCGCCGTCAACCCCTGCGCAAATCGCATCGCTGGGCTCCGCGGAAACGCCTTGTTGGGCGCGGCGGTGGTCCCCGAAAACGCGCGCGAGCGACGCCCGCCGGTATTCCATCGGGAGCCCCTCCAAAGTCGCCGACAGCGAGGATTCCAGCGAGGGCGGCAACCAACGCACGTGGTTTGCCGTATTCGCTCCTTCCCCCTCATGAGCCGAGACGCCGGATTCGAGAAGTTCATCGGTGGCTTCCGCTGAGGGCCGGAGTTGGGAATAGGGGCCATCACGCAGCCGCCTCTGACCCTCCAACTCGACCGAAGAAAGGAGAGGCGGGACGACTGGGATAAAGAAAGGCCCGTCCGCGGCAGAATTCGTGGTTTTCGTACTCGTCGCGTCCCCGGATTTTCCACGCGACGGAGAAAACACGCCTCTTGTCCTTGATTCCCTCTCCCAGGCCTGAGCTTGACGCGAATGAAGCGTGGGCATCGACCACACCGTGGTAGGGTGGTTCAAAAGCACCTGCAGCTGACCCAAGCAGCGCCAATAGCCTTCCCCGTAAAAGTTCGTAGGTGAAGCCTCCCCATTGTCGCCAGGGTTATGGGTTTCAGGCTGTATTTCGCTGCTCTTTTGATCGTTCGATCGTCGATCCCTCTGGAGTTCCCATTCCATCTGCATCCACAGCGACTCAACGTCATTCTTTCCGTTTGACTCGTACAACAGATTGTGTAGACTGAGCGCCTCACCATCCGTAGAGGATTTGGACTCGCTACCACTTACCTTCTCATCCATTTTATAGCTTTCCTTGACTGAATTTCCGACCTGTGCAAGAACCTTTGTGAGATGACTGTCGGACGGTAGGGAACTGGTGGGTTCTCCCATCTTTGGCGGATCTGATAAGATGGAGTCCAGGATTAATGATCGGATCGAATCCGGCGGAGCCCCTAGTAGGACGCTGTCTGCGCCTGTACCACTATCCGACCCCAGAAACGCAGCCTCACTGACCCTTGCTAATCCTTGATTAGAGCTCTTTGCGTTTTGTCGACGGTCTTTTTGAGCCTGTAATAAGACCTTTTCCACAGCGTGAAGGTCCGTCTTTCCGATTTCAAAGGGGTGCATCGCACGGGGGGTCTGCGGAGAAGTCCGACTGACCGTTGCCGTGGCGGGGGCACCGGCGCTCCGCTGATCCCGCATCCCGGAATCCGGCCATGCCTTGCCGTTTGCGGGGAGAGGCGCGCCGAAGTCGTGGGCTAGGAAATAGTCAGGCCCCTCGCGCTCGGCGCACGCCCACGCCGGGCCCGACGGCGGCGTAATCGTATCCACAACCAACCCCGTCTCCACGTCCGTCAAAAATCCCTCTTGCACAAGCCACGGGAATAAAATGTGCACGGGCATCAGCGTGTGCGGCGTGAGCTTCTCTCGGAGGATAGGACCACAGCTCCTAGTCCGCAGGAGTACACCCCACGGCGTACAGAGGGTCGGTAGTCGGCACCAGTAGAGCTCCCATGGCTCTCGAGCCCTTTGCGGGCGGGCGTAGGGCAGGGGCTCGTGTAGAATACGCGTCGGGGGGAGCTCCAGCGCCACGCTCACCGCGCCACAATCTTTGAAGGATCCTAAAAGCGTAAAGAGATCCTCGCAAAACTTCTGGCTCACCAAAAGTCGAGTGGGGATCACCAATACAAGAGGCAAACGTGCGGCAAATCGAGAGAGGATGGCCTCGAGGCCGATACGCGCCTGTGTGAAAGTGCTTTGTGGACTCACCCCAATCCCCCATGGATTATCCGCCTGGGTAAAGGCATCCAGTGCAAGATGGTGAGCCGGCGGAATCTGCTTTCCACGCCTTGAGCGTGCATTGCGAGCGCTAGGATGCCTGTCCGAAGCCCCGGCCGTGGGCCCTGCGTCTACAAAAACGGGGCGTGTGAGGTGCGCGACCGAGGCATCGGGGAATAGCCGCAGAGACATAACCAACGGCGTTTCGCCCGCGAATCCCGCCGGGATCCACGGCAACGTCGAATTTCCGTTTCCCGGCTGTACCGTTCGGGTAGGCTTCAGGCAACGTAAGTACGCCTCAATCGGTTCGCAGATAAGGTCGGGGTGGCCGGACCAAGTGTAGAAGGGCGGAAGCTGAAACTGAAGACCCGCCCCAGCCAAGGACTGAGGCACTGAGGACCCCAAGCTATTCAAAGGATTCAGGGATGCGCGTAAAAGGCTGTGCAGGGAAACTGCGGATGGATGACCGGCGTAGCCTCGACTGCGACCTAACCAAGCGGGCGATAGGCACATGGGGGGGCATCCACTGCTGTATAGGATGTTCGCGAGAGGAGCGCACACCGGAAAAGGGTGTGCGCCATAGTGCCTCATTATATACCTTTACAGAAAGAGTAGAGAAACGAACAGAATGAAGAAAACACTCGATCGAGTGGGACATTCTATAATAATAATAATAATTAAAAGAAGACATTTGCTTCAGAGAAGTCTTCCTCTTAAGAGCATTGAAGAATTCGATTCGCTTCATCCAGAGCAGAGGTCAACCAATGGATGCTTCAGATGGCCTCCCTTCATTTTCTTTTCCATTTCTTGGGTGAGTATGAAACAGCAAGCTACAATATCGCAAGAACATAATAGGAAGCGCATCTAAACCTTAGGGCAAGGCCATGCATGCAAAGAACAAATAGTTTGTATCGTCTGACTTGAGCCATTTATTGCCCTTTCGTTTAGAAATCTTTGTTGTCACGTGGGGAGTGACCACGAATAAGAGTCGGCCCATCGTTTGACTTGCACAAAGAGGTCTCCGATTTGAGTAGTTTGGCGAACTCATACCGAGTCTTCAACGCGTCCAGCCGCCTCCGCGCCGGGGAAAGTACAGCTGCTTTGTTATCTACCACTCCGCTAGCCTTCTCAGATAGCGATTCAACCTGCATGTCAGCAGAAGAGGAACATTCTGAATTGATACCAAAACCCCTTGGAGTTTGGCCGACGAGAAGTTGGGCTTCCATCTGGCGGCGCAGCGCAAGCCCATCGACGACAACTGTCTTCACACCCATGTCAAGGTCCCCATTGCCCCATAAAAGGGAATCGCCCGAATTAAGGCCGATATTAGCCTTGCTCATTTCACAAGACGACAATCCCATCGATGATGCAGCCTCTTTTTCATGGAGCTGATTACGGATTTTCTGAATCCACGGGTCAATCGATGTAGGGGTGCTATTTTGATATTCCTCAGCTACCTCCAGGCGAGCTTGATTCGCCGCTCCAGATTCTGTTAGCCGTTTCTGAGAATACTCCGTAATGGAGATTGCCTCACGCAGCAGCGTGTTCTGCGAGGTCTCCACTGTGGCGAAAAGGATTTCAATACGATAGTCCTTCGAGACTCGCATGCCGTACTCGAAGGTGTGGAAAGGCTCGTGGGTTCGCTTGTACCCCATACCGTACTCGCCTAGACAGGGCTCTGTCACCACGAAAAGCGAGCGCGGATTGATGTACAGCCGAGGGTACCATGGGCAATCGCGGTGCTGCATGTGCGCGACCGTGGTCGATACGAGGTTAAGAAGACCAAAGTAGGCGCCAATGCTGGTCGCCTTGCGGTGGACAGGGTAGCCGGAAAAGTTGCCAATCATTTCGCTCACTTGACAGACATTCGGTGGGGAGGGGATGAGACCGAGAAAGAAGAATCGATAGAGCACCCGCTGTAGCGTAGGGGCGCGAGAGAGCGCAAAGGCAAGTGTGTCTTTTCCTGGCAGGCCCAGATCACCGGACTCGTATAGGTTCACACAGTAACGCGATTCTTCAGCGATGTAGGCGGCTTTGGGATGCTGGAGCAGCTGAAGTAGCTCATCGCATATGCTGGCCTCCTCAGCCCTTGAGATCATTCCCTGATAGCCCGTCAGGCCCCTTACGTACATCTTCCGCAGCCCGTACACACTCCGCGGGTGGCCGATGCTTTGCGGCATGGGTTCCAGCAACTCGCCCTCGATCTCGTTGGAGTAGTTGCCCTCGTCGTGGTGGCGGCGGCGGCGCGCTCCATCAAGGACCTCGGGGGGCTCCTCCGTGGAGTCCTCCGCTTTCCCAGCCGCCTCTTGCGGCCGCCCCGCCTTTAGACGAGCAGCCCTCCACGAATTCGTGCGCTGCCGCGACTCCAGCTCCCCCCTTGCGTATACGCTGTTAAACAGTGCGGAGTCTTTTGGGATGGTTGTCCACCCACTACTGCCGTGGTATTCGCTTTCCGGGAGACCGTTGAGGTCGATGTCAGCCTCCCCGCCCTCCGTGAATTCGACGACGGACAGCGCCTGCGATTCGAGCGCATCTTGCATCCATTTACGCCTCATCTCGCGCGTAGGTTGTGTGGGCTCCAAACCGTGCTCGTCGATTCCGTTATAGAGGTTGTACTTTTGTGGGAACGGTGTAAGCAGAGATGCTGTGGTGCCGTCCCGACACGCCTCATACTCTTTGGCCGACTTTTGCTGTTCTTGAAATGCACGATAGCGGGCACGCTGTGAGGACGAGCCACTAGCATTTGAAATTTGCGAAGATGAGGATGAATTCGGCGGGATGTACTCCCCAGGCTTAAGCTCGCGTGCTAAACCACCTCCGTGGCCTCGAACACGCGCCACCGAGGAGGAAAACATTGAATCATCCCTTCCATTGGCCATATTTGAGCGGCTATTGTGCTGTGCATTTTTGGTAAAGGAGAAGGATGGCATCGTGGAGGCAGGATTTGAACTGCCAAATTGACGTCTTCTCTTCGAAACGGATGAACCTGACGAAGGGGAATCACGTGCTATGGTGCCTTGGACCTTTTGGGAATACTCGATCTTGAGCAAGTGACGCCCAGTTCGACGCCACATTGATGGTACCCTTTCAATGTTATATAAGCAACTAGAACCATAACAGACAAAAACGAATTGGACAAGTAAAGAGGGAAAAATGTCTATGTCCTTCCCCTAAAGATCTATTCGAATCACTTCTTATCACTACATAACTAGGTGCCGTTATAATGTTTTAAAGGATGCGCTAACCGTATATCAAGTAACAATTAAAACAATAATTTGCAAGAATGATTAACATAAGATCCCCTTGCATATAAACAGATAATAATTAAAAAAACGAAAACAACATCACTAATGTAGTCTATCGTTTCCATTGTCATGGTATATAGTTCCCATATTGATAGTCGCATATTCAAGCCTGAAAGCTTATCTGAAGCTCTGCAACCCCCGTTGCTCAAAGAGTGAAAAGATAGACCGTCATTGTTTTAGACGTTCTTGGGCCTCTTAAGACCTCGGGTGTGCGCCGTAGAATACGACGAAGTACCCAACCAATGGATGCCCCGACCATAAATCCCCCAAGGTGGGCCGCGTGCCCCACGGTCTGTCTCGGCATGAGACTTCTCAACGCGTCGGTGTACCTTTCCCACCCTGAAGCGCACGCACTGCTTGCCAATTTGTGAAGCAGAAGCACCGCATCGGGCATAACCATAAAAAACATGCCGATAGGATTGCGAAAGAAGACGGCGTTGAAGCCTGCCAGACCACAAACCGCGGCGCTGGCCCCGCACATCACCATGGACCTATTTACTATTTTCTGAATACCAGCGGTGCTGTTAAAAAAACAGCTTTGCCAAAAACTAGAGATACCCTTCAGGGAGGTGGAGATCGCGCGGGATACCGCCTCATAGCCTTCACCTAAAGCTCCTGATGTGGGGGTACAAGATGAAGACCCCTTCATCTTGGGAAGAAGAAGAAGATGACAAAGTGATGCGATTTTCTCATTTAGTATTTCGACTGCTTTTCGGATTGGGCGCTCGATTTGGATCTTGTTGTACAGCATTTGCCCACCTATTCCACCGACAGGGCCTGCGACTAACATCAGAAGAAACGAACCGATGGCGCTTTGAATGCTAGCCCATAGGCTTTCCCCCTCAAAGAATTCAATTAGACTATCACCTCTGAAGTCGATCAAGGCGCACGTAAGCGCAAATGCATTCGCAAGAAAGTGTTCATTCGAAAAGTGTACAAAAATGTGGGTCCAGATACAAGTCCATTTTTCTGAAAAGTTAGAAAACGAAAAACCATACTTGAGAGCACGCGGCAAGCACTCATCGTTGGTAGGCCATCGTCTGCTACTACAGTGCACTACGGCGAGAATGGCAACCGGAGCAAGGCGTATAAACAGAAAAAGAGGTCTAATATTAACTATCTTGCATTCAATCATCCTTTATCAAGCAACATACGAATAGAGGTAATAGCACCCGCCAAGAAATATAACGCGATCGCGTTATTTAAAACTATTTGTAAGGAACTAAATATCTAGTTATTTTGGCGAGATGAGAAGACTTTGATTTTCGGTAAATTTATTTTCAAGAAAGATGCACAGTATACACCAAATTGACAAAAATATGAAGAAGAAACAAAGCAAGAGAGTTGAGTGTGCTGGTGTCAGGGGCATGTGTATATACACACGTTCGGAATAAACTGTGGGAGCGCTTCAGTCAGAATTGTATATATATATATATATATATATATATAAAGATGAAAGAGGGGTGGGGGGTGGGACCATGAATCGAATCGAACGATGGGATAAAAAATCCCAACGCACACAACTTATTAAGACTGATGCTGGCTTTACTGTACTCTGTTAATCTCTCAAAGTGAAATACTGTCCAAAATAGGCAGCTTCCCAAACTCATACAGATGGATTGACTGCTGCAGCTGGTGGTGGCTTCGCAATGATCGATAAAGCGTGGATAGCTTGTGAAGAAAGCTCTTTTTTAAACAATTCGTTCACCATGCGATGACGCTGAAGCATTGGAACGTTTCGAAATGCTTCGGAAACGATACGAACGCTGTACTTCGCCTCCTCCGCACTGTCAACGATGACCTCAACCTCGTTTGGATGAAGTTCATCCTGAATTTTTTGCCTGATAACGTTTTCCATTTTTGGATGACTTTATTTTATGCACTGTAACTCTTGAAAACGCTTTAAATAGCTAAAAAAAAGTGGTAAATATTTTTAAATCTAACAAGTGTCTCTAAAAATGTTTGAAAAGGATGCATGAGCCAGAATAGTAAAACAAGTCTGAACAGCAACGCATCATAGCATACACCACGCTTCGGTGGTAATGTACCCTTTGTTCTGCATGATATCCCCCAATAAGGGGTGCAGGGTTGTATTAAATCAATTTAAGCATCGGGAAAACGTATGAGAGAAGTAAAAAGGTTTACGAATTCATTGTCATCCTCAGAGAGCAGTGATGCACCAAGAAGGGGGTCATCTGCTTCATTGGATAAGGATGCGTTTTGCATGTTCACTGCTTCCCTGCCATAACGCCCACGTTTTGAATTCTCACTGCTATCCATAGAGTGCAATGCTGAACTTGTTGAGGAGCGGCATGCAAAGGCGTGCCGTAGCTGCACCTTCTGTTCCGGCGACAATAAGTGCCTCCAGGCATTTCGCCAGGTTTCCACGTGCGGTGCCGAGCCCCCCAACGACGACGACAGGCTTCGGCCGTTCACGACGGAGGCCAGCTGTTGAGAGGGAAAGATCACCGGCGGACATCGCACGCCCGACACGGACTCCGTATCCTGCAGGAACGCGTTTACGTAGAAATTCGTTGGATATGGCGACGGCAGTGCGAACGCGGTGGGATCCTTGCCAGGCGAATGGGCACCCAAACGGCCATCCCTTCGCCTTGCCTGTTGTCGCCGCCACACGGCCCGCTCTTCGATTGACAGGAGTGTCATACTCCCAATAATATGCAATAGAGAATCCTCATGGCTTAAGGACGATTGAGGTTCACTCTTGCAGTTCTCCTCCTCCTCCTCCTCCTCCTCCGCCATGACGCTTTGAAATATACTTTCCAACACATTTTGATGCAATTGGTGCCACTTCTCTGCTGTGGTCCTTTCTCTGTTATGCGTTTTCGAGCCCGTACCTCGTGGAAGCGGGGGCGAAATTTCCATTTTGCTTAACTGGCGCTGACGCCAGGTACGCACTGCGCTTGAATTGAGCCCTGCATGATAGAGCAGCACGCAGAGTGAGATTTCCACTCGTGGCATCAACATTGCACGCGGATCGCTTCCATTTTGAACACTTTTCGACTCCTCCTGCTCGAGTTTCTCTGGCACTACACCATGCGTTATTGAAACGGTAGAATTTGCCTCGTTTCTCTCACCATTTGTGCGGTGGAGCAAGGATCCCCACCAGCAATGCAATATTGCGCATATTAACCACACGTCGGGCGATGTATTCAGTAGCAGAAGGATAATTTTCTCCATGATAGCTGGATCCTGAAGGATCTTTACAACCGTGGTAGATGGGGTTGGCAGCAAACTTTCGTTGTCGTTCTCGAGGGGGGGAAATTTCCACGTTTGCAATGTCACCGGACTAAAGATGCGAAGAAGCGCTGTGTAACTCAACGAAAAAGTGGCCACCCACCGTATCATGAGCTCATCGGAGTCGAAATCGGATTCCAATGAGAGGAGATAGTGCGGGGAACCCACGACGGTCGGCCACCGTACAGACGGAACGGGTAGCGACAAAATCCAGCCAATCAGCTCTAAGAATGAGAAGAAAAGATGGAACCCTGCAGGCGAATTCTGTTTGAGTACCACGCGTAGGGCCTTTGTGGACCGGAGAACTTCATCTCTGTTGGCAAAGGAGGAATCGGTTGCCTGACGGTTGTCATTTTCACGCCCCATTTTGTTGTTTGGCGCTGCTACGCCGCCTGTATGGGTTCCCATGACCTCATCGAATTCTTGCACACCAGCATTACCTACAACTCCCTGCCCAGCGATGTCAGCCCCTGTTATCCTAGAATCTGTATCTACTGTTTCGTGAACGAAGCTGGTTGGACTTTTTTGCAAAACGGCAGTCTCGCGTACAGTGTCTCGTGGCGTCTCACGCTCTAATGGTGCGTTAAAGGCCACACCATTCTTGACCGGGGCGATATGATCCTCCCAGGGTAAACTAGAGGCGGCATCAAGCTCTTCCAGCCACACCGCCTCCCCGCTGTCATATGGGGTTGCCTCCTCTTCCTCATTCTCCCGGCTAGCAGGATGCCCCGGCTGACCACCAAACTCGTCCGCGCCAATAGCAAAAGGGTCCTCCGCCTCGGCTTGCACATCAACGGTGCGGACGTCTTTTGCCATGCCGTCATGCAGAGAGGGGGGTGAAAAGGTCTTAATAAACTGTTCAATTAAATTACACTCCGGGTCCGTTGGTCGCGCTGGGTTCCCCACGGCCGGTCCGGCCGACACATCCTCGACGAGACGCCAGAGCGGGGGGCTGTTTAGCGCAGGAAAGACACTCACCGCAGACCGCGTCGCCTCCGGGATGTAGAAGGCGAGCATGCCCAGAAAGGAGAGAACGTGCCGCATCATCTCCCCCACCCGTCGGTCCGCTCTCGCGCGGGCGGACGGCGTCGGGCCCCGGCGCCTTTCCCGCCCGTCGGCCACCCACGCCTCGAGCACGCGCCAGCCGAGCGAGTTCGACCCGAAGCTCGCGGCGGGCCGCCGCCACCCCCCCGCCGGCGCGTCCGCCGGCCACGTCGACCACAGCAGCGCCTGCAGGAGCCGCTCCCACGCGAGCCCGCGCGCGGCCGCCGGCCACGTCGAGAGCAGCCCCCGCGCCCCCCGCGCCCCGCTGCGCACGAGCGCGAGGAGGCCCAGCCGGCGCACGTAGCGCCCCATAATCGGCGCGCACGCGCCCACGACCGCGTCCTCCACAACCCCCATCCACAGCGGCGCGCGGCCCTCCTTTCCCCCCTCCCCCTCCTCCCCGGGCTGCCCCCACATCGCGAGCACCTGCAGGAGCTTCACGAGGACGTAAAACGACGGCGAGGCGGCCGCGCGGGAGGCCGCCCCGCCCTCTCCCGCGCGCGCGCGCAGGACGGGGAGGGCGGCGTGCGCGCGGAAAACCGCGAGCGCGGACGCCTCGGCCGCGCGTAGGGCCTCCACGGCGTCGGCCTCGCCGAGGCCGCCCGGCGCCGCCTGCGAGACCCAGTGCACCCGATTCCCCGCGAACGACGCGGGCGGCCCCGCAAAGCTCACCCGACGCCCCCGCGGACGCCGAAGCGCCGCGCCCTCCGCGGGAGGACCCGCGTTGCCCGCCTTTTCCTTTTCCTTTTCCTCCCCCCCCTTCCCTTCCCACGGCGCCGCGATGCCGGAAAGGAGGAACGCGATGCGCCTCCGACGCTCCGCCAGCGGCTGGTAGGCGTCCGCGGAGGCCGCCCAGAGGTCCATCGCCTCGTCGACGGCGCCGCGCGGGGGATGGCTTGCCGCGGCATCCCCGCAGGCCTCAAATCCCGCCCTGGAAGGCCGCGCGAGGCGACGCCAGACCACGAGCGCCTCTTCCTTGCCAAAAAAAGAAACCGGCAGCGGCCCGCAGGGCATGCTCATGGACATCCCCTCGAGCACCATGAGCACCCAAAGCGTCGCCACGGTGCTCCCGCCGTGAAAGACGTGAGGGAATTTGCGGAGAAGGGCCTCGTGGAGGCCTCGCCATAGGACGCACGCCGTGATCGGGCGCCGCACCTGCGCAGCGTGCAGGACCCCAGACCCCTCAAAGCAGTCGAGGACGGTGGAAAAGATCACACGCGCCCAGTTCTCGACGTGCGGACGCGCCTGAAGCCCTCCTACCGGGTCCGCGTCCGCAAGGAACCCCAGCGAAACCAGGTTCCACGCCCAGGAGAGGAAATGCGCGCGCAGGGCGTCTATGGAGAGGAGGGCCTCGAGATTGGGATTCGCCTCGGCGGGTGGGCGCACGTGGTCGTCCGACATCCCCCTGTGCGATCTCTCGGGGTTTGCAGAATCGTCACCGGGGCTGGGGGTCGTGGTGGTCGCGGCCCGCGTCGCGTGTATTCTTCGCGTCTCGATAATATAGCGCTCGAGCAGCCCAATTGCGGCAACAGTGCAAGCCAATACAATCCACTCTTCGGAGCGCTCTATGTGAGGGTCATACGCAATCCTGTCTGGTGAAACTTCAGGAAAAGAGGATGGGCTCGCGCTCTCGGAGGAACAGAGAACCGGGAAGACCCACCCCCGCATGAGTTCCTCGAATATCTCGGCACCTCGATCATGCTTCTTCGGTCGTGACGCCCGCACTTCACGACGCCCTCCCTCCACGGAAGGGTCCGACGACTTTCCCGGTCGAGACGAAAAGGCCGTATCCGAGAGGCAGGCGGCTGTTTTCATGACGTGCGGGAGCAAGGCGGAGGTCACGTAGTACTTTTTGTACGGCAGCTGATTCCGCAAGTACACGGATAGGGCCGCAAGATAGCCGTTGGGATGCATCAGTGCCGCGGTGAGAAACCCACCGCGGAGGTGGGCGGTTTGCAGCTCCGCGCTCGACATACGCGCGACGTGCGAGGAGAGCCGGAAAGCGATCTCCCGCAGCCCGACCAGCCTGCTCTCCCCGCCGTCCGCACAGACGCCGCCCTGCTGGAAGTTGTACATTGTAGGGAGGAGGCGCTGGGCCTGCTCGAGAAGAATCGCATCAGGGTTCGCCCACCACCACAGCATAAAGAGCTCCAGCGCTGTGGGGCCGTGCCCATGGCAGACCAGCCATGACCACGCCACGTGAAAGGAAAAGGCGGACGCCAACAGCACGCTCGCCAGACAGCGCTCGAGTGAGCCTCGCAAAAAAGCTGGAAGTCGATCATACACACAGTGCGTATAGACGTGGGTGTAGAAAGGAGAACCGTTAGTCTGGGTACAACGTAAAGGTGCAGCTGCACCGGGGAGGTCTCGTTCATGGCTGATCTGGATAGGGCGGAGGTAGAGCTCAAGGAAGCACTGCTCCAGTACACTGCGCACAAAGACAGG
Source organism: Phytomonas francai (assembly GCA_001766655.1). Classification (NCBI taxonomy): domain Eukaryota; phylum Euglenozoa; class Kinetoplastea; order Trypanosomatida; family Trypanosomatidae; genus Phytomonas; species Phytomonas francai. The sequence goes on from MJCC01000003.1 coordinate 477,512, forward strand.
GCGTGGCGGCCCCAGTTTTTTGACCCCTGGAAAAGCAGCTTCTTTGTCTTCATGGGGGGATGTACTCCTCTTTGAGTGTTTTCGAACCACCAAATCATCTTCTTCACCTCGATTCGGTGGCAGTTGGCATCGCTTTGCTTCATGCGCCGCTACCTCTCGTAGTAAAGTAGGCAGTGCTTTTGCGGCATCCAATGGTGTCCGCGATGAATTCGCATTGCCATGGTTCACTGCATTCCCTTCTTCAGTCTCATCATTTGGTTCAAACAACTTATCCACACGGGGTCGGGTTACGAAGAGAGAAGCGACGGGAGCATTAGGAAAATAGTGGAGAGCTAAATTGGGAGCAGGGGCTAAGGGAGTGGTGTGAATGGGATGCTGTCCTCCTCTACTTGCCGAGGAAAACAACCTGGAATAAAATGAGCAAGATTCTGAGGGGGGCGAGTCTAGGCTATTGGTGCGAGTGGCTTCCAGAAAAGCTTCCATAAATCGCTTTGAAGAATTATCTTCCGAAAATAGTTTACCGGTGTTACTGTGTTCTTGGGATATAGGCAAACCGTGATGATGCATTCTCATCTGTTGAGATAGGCTGATTATTGGGTAGCTAAAGTAATCACAGCACGATTCCATATTTCCGGCGGTCCATGACACACGCAAAGTAAATCGAAATAATTTTAGGGATCTTTCTACAGAAACTCTCCGCACCGCTGCCATTAGATTTTTTTAAGAAAAGGAAGCTTTCGAGAATGTTACGTTCCCCCTCCCTCCCCTCCCCCTCTTATTCGCTTAGTCTTGTCGGTTCAGTGGATGAATCTTGTCGTGTGTCAGTTAAAATACCAGGAAAAACATCAAACATGACGCTTTTCTTGTCTAGACACTATAAGCTGCCTTCAGTTCCCTTATTTCAGGAGCGTTTGTGTTTCACACTGTAGTATAATACTTGATTGTAGGTAAGGGCCAATAGAGAAAAAAGGAAGAAAATAAAAACAAAGCGAAGATACGCAAAAAGAAACCACATATTAATAATAGCCACCAACGTGATTTCAAAAAAGTAGGAAGGTAACCCTTGTATTTATTTACTTTTCCGATATAGCGAGTTTAAATAAAAATAGCCTAGTTTTTTTTTTTAAACAGAATCCAACCGAATCAAAGAATTCAACGAGTAAATTTTCAAAAGAAGATGCCCTTTAAGACAGCAAGTCAAAAATATGGATTAATTTATTAGATTGTTTTTCTATAGCATAAAATACTCGTGCATCATTAAATGCACATATGAGCACGCAAAAGAGATACTTACATATTCGACGCATTTGTCTCTCCCATTTCCAAGACTATAGAAGAACTATTGAAAGTATACTATACATTAAGTATATATATATATATATATATATATAAAGAGGAAAAGAATATGACGATGCAGCCTTAGGTGAATCTATATAGCTTCAATATTATTTGTATTTAGCCACCATAGCTCCTCGAAAATATGACAATGACTACAAAATAAAGGGTTTAATATAAACTTTTTCTGCGCAACAAAGAGGCGAGAGAGGTAAAGCTTGAAGACGGAACTAACTATTCTAACTGGGAAAATTTATGAGCAAAAAATTAGCAAACCATATAAGCACATCATTAATGCACACTACACTACTTTCATGGAGTAAACTATCGAGGCACTCTCAAAATATGAATTTTATGCAACCAAATTCGTGGAAATTTGCATTGGAATAGGATCCCTCAAAAGCAGCTGGATTAGTACAAGTGTACACGAGCAGTCAATATGCCAAGAATTTGATACTAAACAGAAGCTCAAGTAACCAGGAGTAATATTTTTAACTGTATATATTTATTCATAAAGCATCAGCCAAAGGATTAGCTCTGCAGTCTGGAAACTATATATTAAGAACAATTTGTATAATATAATCAATTAATTGGAACAGACGCATCACTGGCACTTTCGTATCATTTTACTCATCGTTGAAGTAATTAAAGATGCCACCATCCTTACCGTACTATAGTTTCCCTTGGTACCTTATATTTGAACAACCCGGCATTATCTTTTCAATAGGAAACCAACCAATCACACACACACACACACTAGGATACCGGAGAAAAGATCGACACTTTGGGGATTATATGCTTAGAAGTATCAAAGTTAAAACTCGGCTTCTGGAAGGCGGATTAAAAATTTCTATATATTGAAATATTGCTCTCCGCCTCGCTATTATCCTTGAGTTTTCCAACGCCGTCTCTCTAGATAACGGGTAAAGCATGGGTCGGCACACAGTATAGAAGCAAATACAAACAGCTCCATTAGTTGTGGTGCATGTATGTGAGGGGGTTGACTTAGGTATACACACCAGACCATGTTTCCATACACCTAGCACTTCCAACCAGGTGAAGTAAGCCGCGATTCCTCAGTATCACAATCAGTGTCAGACAATCCAAGTTGGTTGCTTAGTGAAATCACATTGCGAAGGCAAACTGTTAGTGCTATTCTCCCTTTTAATAAAGTTAACGGATGGCCTGCGGGCACTGATAGACTTTTCTGGTAGTTTGCATCTAACAGACTCACCGTAGAGATGGGCGACCTCTGAAACAACGGATAGGCGGATATAATTTGTGCCCTTCTGAATATAGTTGTGAAGACTGAGAAACTGCGCTATAGAAATTTTGCCCTTCTCTCGGATGAGGGAGTCAAGAGCAGTATTAGCATCGCGTAATTTGCTTCTCGAACTCATTGTAGGTCGTGTAGAGCAATTTGTACGCGCGAAGGCAGTAAGATCTCCTCTCATAGGCGTTCTCTGGGTCCATGATAAGGTCAGGTTCTTCCCGGCTGCATCCACCACCCCAGATGATGAAGGATCTTTCTCTTCTGATTTGCTACTGCTACCATCATTATCTTTTGTAGCAAGAGAATTGGATTGCTTATGATTTTGCACAACATAGATATTAAATGAATTCAACCACTCCATTAAGATGCTCCGAACAACCAGCAGCTGCCGATCCAACTGATTATGGCTGAAGTCGGTCACCAAGATCGCGTTTCGAGGGTTGCACTTAACTGAAGCGGGGGCGTTCTCGACGATGACGACGTTGCTCATATTGCGTCCGAGTAGCCGCAAATCCTTCGTGTAGTCCTTGTCGCTGCTATACCAACGCGAGTCTTGGTAGATGATTTGGTCAAAAATGTCCCCACGAGGGTCGATCCGGTCCAACACGCGCTTCGCCGCGCTTTGAACACTGGCGGTCCAGAGCACCAACTCAACCCTCAGCCCGCTTTCGCCGCGGCTTGGGTAGGTCGCGGCGTCGTTGCAGATCGCCAGGTCCACGACCGACCGCGCGAACTTCACGCCCGGCCGCTCGTCGTGCGACGGCACGGCGGTGCGGGTGGCGGCGAAGGGCGTGGGCCGGTACCGCGGCCGGCCGTACCGGGCGCGGATGTCCTGCAGGAGCTGGGCCGCCCCCGGGCGCAGCAGAGGCGGGCCGGCGACGCGATTGTTACACAGGGTCTCGTCGAGGTCGAAGACCACCGTCGCGGTGCGATCGCGCTCCTCGGCGGACGAGAGGTGCGGGATGATGACGAACTTGGCGGCCTCGGGCTTCTCCCGCGCGGGCCCCGGGACGACGACCCCGGGGCCCGCGCTCAAGGACCGGGGCGGGGGGACGGGGCAGGACCCCCAGCCGGGCCTCCCGCCCGATGCCGAGGTCCGAGCCGACACGATGGGGCTAGGGATGCTGCTGCGGTGCCGGCTGTAGAGCGTGGTTGCGCTATGGGGGGGGGCTGAGGCTTTGTCGGACGCCGTCAGGGGCGTGCCTGCCCCCGCCGAGGGGCTATGCAGCGCGGACCTGCAGGTGGTCTCGGCCCTTGTTCGGCCTGAGGGGGGTTGATTCACCCCAGACAAGCCCAGGCCTTTTGCAGACTGCTGCTGCTGCTTCCGAAGGATTAGCCTTTCTTGAAGCGACATGGCAACGGTTGGCGCATCCCCTTGCACACCGACACGAGTCGATGAAAGGGGCAATGGGGATCGTGGCGGATTCGACGGCACTGATAACGACTTCCGCCCTTCGCTTTCCAAGTTGGTGCCCCACTTCTTCCTCGCGGAAAAGCTTGCCTCAAGCTTGTCAGCTTGCAGTTTAGAAGTCTTTTGCCTTCCTATCTCGGTCATAGCAACTCTTGTGCGGTGGCCTCCTGAGCCATTGGGGGGACTATTCCTGCGATGAAGCCGCCTGACTTTGGTTTTCCGCCTTTTGAGGAGTCTATGGCCTCGACCTAACTTTTTACGATGACATCTGTACCATTTGGAGGAAATGAGTTGCCATGATTTCAGGGGAATCAGACGGACAGCGGGGGTAATTGAACCGGAGTTGGCTAGACCCCCATCGTGACTTGTCACCAGCCCCCTCTCCACAGGACCGACAACGCACCGGGGTGAGGTGACAGGAATATTAGTCTTCCTCTTGATTATATTCATAAAGGATGCTGGCTGATTGTTATTATCTGCCATCATGGATGATGATTGCCGTCGCAATCTTGTCGAAGCCTTTACCTCAAGCTTCTCTGACGCTATCAAACCGGTGGTGTTACCAACTTTCCGCCTTTCTTCCACACGGAGAGAGGATACTGAGAGAAAAGGGGCTACGCTTTTGGGATTCTCAGGATCTCCATGCGCCTGTCGCACAAATCGCGACGGTGGTGTGGATTTTTTGATAAGGGACCCTGAAGATCCACTATTAAATGAAGCTCCGTTCATAGACTCGCGGTGCGGTGGAACGGTCATTGAGGTGTTCAACGAACCCGTGGACGTTTCAGGAAAAGAAAGATAATTGTCTAATACCACGGTTACCTCGTTGATTTGAGTTGAGCTGGAGTTTTCCAGTACAGCGGATCCCTCTATCTTTTTCTCAAACCCTAATTTTAGTGGTTTTGATGTCTCTAATGTCCTTTTATCAGTATCGGAGATCATTTCAGTCAAGTCTTCCACGACACCATTCGCCTGCTTCAAGCTCTTTTCACTATCTGGGAACCGCAATGCGTTCTCGATCTTGGATGTATTCGTAACGGCCTCACTAGAAATTTCATCAATTGGAGTGGTTACGCCTAGGCTCAGGACGCTACAAACTACCTTCAAATCGCCCTCTTTGTTGTGCATGGAGCCTTGATTTATGAGCACGTTCCCATTGTTGCATCTGTGCACGGCCTGGGGTGGAATGCACCTTCTATCCGTGAAAGGGACCGACGAGGGAAGTCCTAACTCAGGGGATGGATGCGTGTATGGTGTGGTAACGTTCAAACGACTTACATCTGATGTGGGGAAACAACATTTGCTCGAAGTTTCATCTAAAGACAACAAGGGGTACGGACAGTACCCATCGTTCGTTGCTATGGCAGTCCCAGGCTGCACATACTTAGTGTCTTTTTCAGGTTTCTCCATTTTTAAAAGGTTCGTACAATCACTGTATTTTTAGAGCCGCGGATGCAATCACATAAAATTTCTAACACAAACTATGCTACAGAAGACAATGCGGAAATAAATATGTAAAAACGGGTTAAAAGGATGCTCACATGTGATTCTAAGTCATGGAATATCAATTTAAAACTCTCCTAATTCCTTTTTTTTGAATTTTGTTGCATAAATTCATACCATTCCTTCATAAACAGTTTATATATATATATATATATATATATATATATATAATTCTTTTTTTAAGCTCAAATAAAACTAGGATGACACTGCTTTCTTTATTTATAATTTAACAGTCATACAAGGAAGTAGGTGAGATTTTTTCTTAAATATTTATATCATACGCTCTTGCATCACAATACCATGAATTTATTTAGAAATTTTCACCATTTTTTTTGATATTTCTATGTGAAAATTTTTTGGGAGATAAATCAAACATTTATCGATACTAATACAAAAAGAGTCTAATAACCATGAGTAAGGGCTTCTTAAAAACATCATGGGCGGGTAAGATATAAGCTGTTCATATTTCAGGCACCATGCAGCACATATTAGATTAGAAACAGATATTTGTCATCGAAATAGAGGGTAATATGAAAAAGAAGGAAAGAAGTAAAAAGAACATAGAAACCTAAGAAAGCATACTATAAAAATGAATCTATCGAACGGCTGACATTGAACAAGCAACAAACATATTAAATCATTTTGAAAATATTTCCTAAACTTGTAGTATTATTAATATATACGCACGTCAATCTATTTTCAATAATTCAAAAATATAGACCATAAAGAATCAAGAAAAATATGAAAATGAATACCAAATATCTTCAAAAAATTCCAAATACAGTACTTCTCCAATGAGAACTATAAAATGCATCTACTTCGAGAAAATAAACACCCCAAATCTTCTTGGAAGACAAGTCAGATTCGTTAAGGAGAAATGCACTCAAGGACAGTATTTATCTCCAAATAAATATATCACCAGCCATCGAAGTACTCGCAATATTTTCCAAATGATGACATTAAACAAAAAAAAACTTGAATGCTATATTATTTTGTTCAACAAAAGGTGCAATAAGTCTATTTAGAGAAAAAATAAAATCAGCATAAGCACCCTTTTTCCCTCTTTCAGCAGCATATCGTTTTTTTTAGAGCAAGGGTGGTGAGTGTATCCTAGGTGGTGGACGACAATGCTCAACTTTTTTGTCATCTTCCTCGGAATAATCCTCTTCATCGTCGTAATAATCATCATCATCGTAATATTCCTCTTCCTCATAATAACCTTCTTTGTCTTCGCCGTCGTAGTCGTAATCCTTGAACCCGTCTTGATCATAGGACGTATCCAAATGGCGTGTGCCAGTTTCCTCGACGCAACCGTCTGCACCCTTGTTATATCTTCCAGCCCGTTGCACCTCCTCAAGCGCGTACGAAGAAGATCCCCTTGGCTGCCTGGCAGGCTCGTGAAGAGAGAGACAAGAGACTGGGGAGTTCAATGCGATCGCGGAAGGGAGATGTTCGTCCTCTGCAGCGCCGTTTGCCATTATTGTGTTTGCATGGACGGAATTATGTGGCTTAAAAAAGACACCGAAGGGGTTGGAATTCGACCTTGCCTGTGGCACGTGTAGGGCCGCAGAGTTCGTGGTAGCTGTTTTCTTCAGCATTGACTCCTTGGCTGAGGAATTTTCGTTCTTGGGTGAGAAGGAATTCGCGGCAAAAGAGGCTATTGGATGCGCTACAGCATCGTCGAGGACGCTAGTCGGGCTATAGTTGTCGTCATGCAGGAGAACAGACCCATCGACTATACCATGACTGCTGCTTGAAGCCTTGGTATCATCCATGATATTTAGCCTTCCAGTAACTAATGAAGAAAATACACTAAACATTTGGCGTGCACGTTTCACAAAGACATGCCTATCTCTCCAGGTTCCAATAAGGGCTTCCCGCGTGGCTAGCTCTGATAACTCTTTCCCTATGGTACTGTGTGGCTTCTTATTCGTAACTGTTGAACGCACTTCGAAAGGTTTCTCCATCGTAGTCGTGTCGCTCAATTCAAATTGCTCAGCGCATATGGACTCTTGGTTTGTAGCATATAACGAAAGCGGCCGAAAGTCTTCGGCCGGTCGTTTCTGAAGGAAAACCTGCTCTGAGGAATGTGTGAGGAAGCTTTCATCACAACAAGAGCCACGTTGCATAGCAAACTCGCGAGAATGGTGAAGAGAAGACCCACAGGTTTTCCTATCACCGGAATACGATGCTTTGCGTTGAGAGACCCAAGATGTGGTTCGACTATGTGAATGCTGCTGATGGCATAAGGTGCTGCTGCGTTTGAAGAACTTGACTGGTGACATAGGATCCAGAGACGGGGGTGCCAGCGATACGTCCTCTTTTTCACCAAGACGGCTGAGTTCACGCAGCGTCAATGGACTTATCGGCTCGATTGGCTTGTGAACAGTGCTAAACAGTCGCTTTTGCCTTTTTACAGACACGCTAGGTGCATAAAATAGCGTCGAATGCGTGGAATTCATCAACGGAAATATCATCGCTTTTATTTCTTGTTGATGTACTGGTTCTTCTATAGAGATACAATTCTCTCCGCCAGATTTCCACACATCTGCTTCTACAGATCTCAAAAAAGGGTCCCTTGTGAAGCTGCAGTCAATATCCACAGCAAGTGAACTTTCCTTGGCGTATACAACAGAGTTTGATACATTATTCGAGAGCATTGAGAGCGCTGAACGATTGTAACTGATACCCGCGTCGCTGTTTGTCCGGTTGTCTGAAGTGGCAAAGAATAATCCGGCATGCTTCTCCTGTTGCGAAAGAGAAAGTCGAGCGTCTCCGACAAGGTCTCCTACGGTAATACCCTTGTGTGGGACGTGCGTTTCACATCGCAAATGTGGGTGCAATACTGCGGACCCTGCCATGATCCAATCAACCCATCCCTTGACATCGTCCTCTTCCACGAGCAGATCAAAATCCACCAAGTACAAGAAATCAAGCTCTAGAGTTTGCAGGTCAATGATAGGGATGCCCGAGGCCTTTGCGAATGTATGGTTAAAATAGGTCAATTGTCTATCCTCGTTGTACATCTTGGTAGCCATCAGAATGGAGACTGTAGTGAGACGATACCAGTTGGTGGCCGTAACGCAGGCATGATCGGTCTCATAGCGCATGCATAATCGCACAATGTAGACGAGCGCTGCGAGGAAGATCATCACGACATCCTCTTTGAGACCAAGTTGGCTGCGCAAAGTAAGTAAAAGAAGTCCCATCGACGTCGTCGTGATGGAGGAGGCTATGTGTCCCGCGGTAAAGGCCGGCCTACTCGAAATGGAGTTCCCTAACATTGTGTTGGTCACAGGGGCGAGTGCTGGGAATAGGGAGGCATTGCCGACCTTTCTGCGATTAAAGGCTCGCGACTCAGCTAGAGCCGTTTGATTTATACCACTCTCAGCAGGGTCTTGTTGATCAGAAGCACCCACCTCAGCGGATACCATCAGAGACTCACAGCGTGTGCCTGCTTTGCTATCCGAAGAATGTGAGCTAGACAAAGTTTCGTCAACTTCTTGCGTCGCGGCAGTGGTGGTATGCAAAGACGAGTCAGCCATCGTCACAGGCACCTTTGGCGACACTTGCGAGGGAGAGAGAGCCCATGGGATGGCAAAGTCGAAGGATCCCATCCTCACCACTGGCGAACCCTTCGCTCCAGGACCTCCGTAGTTTTTGCCTGACGCCACTTGTGTGGGAGGTGGCGCACTCGCTAGTCTTCGCTCACCCTCAAGTATGAGCTCCTGAATAACCTGCTCGTAGAGGTGCACACACTGCAATAGAACTGGATGGATAAATTCCGAAGAGTCTTGACTAGCATCGGTGTTAGTGAAGTTGGCGCCTGCCGTCGCCACTGCAAAATCGGCCTGAGCGCTGCCCGAGATAGACATATATAATGAGTGGGATATTTCTACCTTGTATGCCCTCTATGCTATCAAATCTATATACATTACATATTTAGGGAAAAATGTCGATAAAGATGAAGAAAACCAGGAAAGTACAAAATGGCAAAGCTAAATTAAGAAATTCCTCTAATAATATGATTCCAGTGCTGTACTATGATCTTTATTGTTGTATTTAAAAGCCAGACGGTGGGCAACAGTTACTTGGAATAACTTGGTGTACTTTAAATTCAAATGAGCTTTGTAAGGTGGATCGGCTCCTATTTGCCATACCCTTTATGGACTGTACGTCATTCTCAAAAATTCATAACTCACTCAATGCTTCACACACGATAGAAGCCAATGTTACTTACTAAAACCTGTGTATGGTAGAGCAACCGTAAGGACTGAGCAAAGTAAAAAAACAGAAAACCAAGTCATTTTCCCCTACATAAGCTGCTCTTTTACTGCTAAAGTAGACAACCCCAATAAAAACCTGCTCTCAAACACCTCGATACACTCATTTCTGAGTCATCAAAAACGCCTTAAGGAAAAAGCACTATATGAAAAACAACAAAAAAGAGAAAGAGCTCGTGGCTCTACTTTCTTTTGTACTTAAAAGAAAGAAGAACTCAAGTTTTGTTGCATTTACCATGAGCAATAAGGGTCAGAATATGGGAAATATACAATGACATTACTTAGGTCTCCAACTGTTTTTATGAACTGTGCTAAATAGGGCTCATAGCGCAGACTCATCGGCTTTCTTATCTACAGTAGTCCAAGAGAAAATTACATGCGTATTGATGAATATATGGGTTATGACATGCCATTTATTACGTCATACCATACTATGGTTGCGTAAGTCGTTTTGTTTATACTTGATAAAATGGAGAACAGCGCAAGATGGGTCACCCTATATGTAGGGCTTTGATCATGCGCTCTTCAAACCGTCGTGCGCACCCATCAATAAAAGCAGCATCTACGCGGTGTCTCTTCCGCGCTTCGCGAGCTAAGAAAAGGGAATGCTTATGCTCAATAAGAGCCTCATTCTGAGATGCAACTCCCCCTCTGGCATCGGGCGGATGGTCCGTGTTGCGACCATATACCGGGGCTGATATATTCACCGCATCAGGAAGCAGCATCTCTTTTTTATCCTCTACGATACCCCCCGAAACGTGTCTATCAGCACCTTCAGTCAACACGAGTGTCTTCAATTCTCCCAAAGAAGGACGGGATACTTCTTCCTCAATGCAGTGGTCGTGTTCCTGTACCTGCTTCCTTCCAGGGGCCTCGACATCTTCATGTAGCCGCATAAGCATAACCTGATCATAGTGGTTGCCAAGCTCTGATATCTTGCTTTCGCTGGCGTATGAAATAAGATTGGTACTCAACGGCCCCGGAGGATCTGGTTTGGAAACAATGCAACCACTTTCTCGGTTACGCACTAGACGACTATTATATACCCCCAATGGGTCATCATCGTCATTGCTCTGAACCCGCATCACAGAATCAGTCAGTTTATCTGAAGTCGTACCAGGACTGTCGTCTTGGCCACTGTGGCGTTTCTGATGGCGACGGAGCATCTGCTTATACGCCGAAGTCATAAAAACCCCTACCTCCAAATCTTTTTCAATTAAATCTGGGTCATTCAAGCGTTCAACGCGCAGTTTGCGCAGGAACAGCTCCTCTTGCTCGTCCTTTCGCAGTTGTAATGCAGCAGCTATCGAGTTTCCAAATACACTTGAATCACTCCGACCAGTCTTTGCACTACTAGTTAAGGAATCGGAACCGATGTGATCATTAGTCCCGTGAGGAGTGGGGTTCAAACCTGCACGAAATCCCATTCGGGAGGCCAGCTTACGTTCCAGAAGTCGCTTTCGATCTTGTTGTGCACTGCGAATCTCACATTCAGTTAGTGTAAAGGAACCACGTTTTACATCGGAATTGGAAGCAGAAGGTGCATTAGCGCGATGCAAAGGTGGTACGGGGGGAAGTAATATGGGTTCTGGTATTTTTTTAAAACTGGCATCGCCAGAAATGTGGTTTTCACTATGAATACTACTAGAACTAGTCTCAGATGAAAAAGAGTCATCATTAAGATCAAAAAGCGACATTAGGTTACCTGGTAGGTTCAAATAGTCTATACCTTCAAAAAAGATAAAATAAAAAAACAAAAAAGGGAAAATAATCTCATTAAAAAAAAGAACATTAGCAATTTAAACAAACATTAAAACTAAAAATCTATAAAGAAAACTTAAAAAAAAACATCAGATATTCACAATAGTTTCAAATCTCACATCCGCACGCGCATATATCAATAGTATACACATTGCGGCCACGCCGTGAGCCCCTGCTTCGCGCCCACTGAGCACTTCCCTCGGCCATGGTATTAGGTTCAAAGGCAGTTGATGTCAGCTGAAAACTTCCGTGGAGAGATGCCACAATCGTCATCGGGAAAGCTATTCGCGCGCGCACTCTAGCAGGTTGCTCGTAGGGGAAAGAGAGAGAGAGAGAAAGAGGGGGGG